>JAOTQR010089099.1:18670-33822 GCA_025774065.1 Solanum ossicruentum
GTTTTCAAACTTCGAAAGATAAGCTTACATCTGCTCCTATTTGGCTCTACCGGAAGTGTTAAAAGGGTTTGTGGTTTTTCAAAGTAGCAAATTCATAGCATATGCTTCTTGACAACTAATGGTGCATGAGCATAATTATCCCACCTATGATCTTGAATTAGCGGTCTTGGTATTTACTTTGAAAATATGGCATCATTATTTGTATGGAATTAATATAGACGTATTCACCAATGACAAGAGTCTCTAGTATGTGTTCACATAAAGGGATCCTAATTTAAGGCAAAGAAGGTGGTTATAACTCCTTAAGGATTATGACATGAGTGTGCAATATCATCCCAACAAAGCTAATGTTGTGGATGATGCTCTAAGTAGAGTGTCCATGGAAAATGTAGCTTATTTTGATGACGGCAATAAGGAAATGGCTAGAGAAGTTCACTGGTTAGCTAGGTTGCGAGTTAGGTTGAATGAAGTTGAAAGTGGAGGTGTGGTGGTTATTGATTGTTCTAAATCTTCTTTGATTGAAGAGGTCAGGTCCAGACAAGACCTTGACCCTACCTTGCTAGAATTTAAAGCCTCAGTGAAGGATGGTAAAGGAGAGGTTTTCTCCCAATGGTGAGATGGTGTCCTCAGAAGGTAGGTTATGTGTGCCTAATGTTGATGGGTCAAGGATTTGATTTGAAAGAGGCATATAATTTGTCCTACTCCATTCATATGATTCTACAAAGGTGTACAGAGACTTGAGGGAGGTGTATTGGTGGGGTAGTATGAAAAGAGATATTGCTAATTTTGTAGCCAGTTGTCACAATAGCCAACAAGTTAAAGACGAACATCAAAGGTAGGGTGACCTAGCCCAAGACATAGAAATTCCTTCTTAGAAGTGGGAAGAGATCAACATGGATTTTGTGATTGGCTTACCATAGACTAGAAAGCACTTTGACTGTATTTAGGTTATTGTTGATAGAATGACAAATTGGCTCCCTTTCTACCTATTAAAACAACCTATGGTGCCAAAGATTATGCCAAGATATATATTCATAATTATTTAAGTTGCATGGTGTTCCAATGTCTATTATTTCAAATCGTGGTTCTCAATCCACTTCTCACTTTTGCAGATCCTTCCAAAAGGGACTTGGTACCAATGTCAAGCTTAGCATGGCTTTTCATCCTCAAATGGGTGGTCAAGGCGAAAGGACAATTCAAACTCTTGAGGATATACTTAGGGCTTATGTTTTGGAGTCCAAGGATAGTTAGGATGAACATCTTCCACTCATTGAGTTTTCTTAGAACAATAGCTATCAATCTAGCATTGGAATGGCTCCCTTTGAAGCTTTATATGGTAGGCGCTGTAGGTCCCCAGTTGGGTGGTTTGATAAGGGGAAATGGCTTTGTTGAGGATATATTTGGTTATGAAAACTTTAGAGAAGGTGACATTGATAAGGGAGAGACTAAAGATAGCTCAAAGTAGGCAAAAGTCCTACTCTTATGTGAGGAAGAGAGACCCTGAGTTTAATGTTGATGATTCAGTGTATTTGAAGGTCTCACCCATGAAAGGTATGGTCCTGTTTGGAAAGAAGGGAAAGTTGACCCCAAGGTTTGTAGGGTCTTATAGAATCGTGAGCCGAATTGGTAAGCTGCCTACAAATTAGAGTTGCCTAAGGAGATGAATATGGTTTATCCGATCTTCTATGTATCTATGTTGAGGAAGTGTATAAGTAACCCAAGTTCTTTAGTGCCTTTGGAAGTTGTGGGTTTTGTAGAAGATAACTTGACCTATGAGGAGGTCCCAGTGGAAATATTAGATAGGCAAGTGAAGAGGTTAAGAAACAAAGATGTTACGTCAGTCAAAATCATTTGGAGGAATCAACAAGTCGAAAGTGCCAGTTAGAAAGCTGAAACGGACATGAAGAAGATATATCCGCACCTCTTTCACTATATTCAAGCCTAAGGTAACAAATTAAATCTAATCTATGATTTCAAGTCTTAAATTTCATCCCTCATGTCATGTATGTAACAAGTTTTGGTGATTTTGATGTATATGTTAAAAATTTTTGAGAAAAATGTTTAAGTGCATGAATTGCATTCATGTTGCTCTGAAAGTTTTCTAATCACCTCTCTTATGTATATTCCCTGTACATCCAGGGATGAATATTCCTAAGTAGAGATAATGTAACACCTTTCATGCACTTCGAAAAAATTTTCTATAGTGTATTTCTTGAATATCTCAAAATCCATGCATGATTTCACAAATCCGACTTCATATTCATTTTCAGGGGAAAAATTATAATTTTTAAATGACTTGTAGCAAAAAATATTTTTTCACTATGGGGTTTTAACCAGAAAGGGTATGTGATCAATCTGCATCGCTGACTTGTCACACACTAGTGCAAAAATGGCCTACACCCATTATTGGGCCAAAACAGGAGAAAAATTGAACTTCACCAGAAAATGTACTACTTCGTTGCAAGTCCACATTGCGGACTTATCGTGGACTAGTTCAACAAGTTCCTTAATTTTTTGTTTTCACTTAAGGGCAATTGGGTAACAACCCAATACCTATATATGTGGGAATACCTTATTCTCCAGTCATTTTCAAGCCCTAGAACACTCAAAAACCCTCCCAAAAGTCCTCCTAATTCCTCACAATTTCCTCATCTAAATACAAGAATCTCAAGAACTTGCTTTAGAATTTCAAGAATTCGATTCAAACCCAAGTCTTCCTCAAGACTTTCTTCCAGAAAACTCTAAGATTAAGGTATGTGGGCTTCATTCATGAGGATTCTTCCACCCATGAAGCCAATCCTTCTCATTTACCAATTTTCATGATTCTTAAGGTTTAGTACTTTATGGGTAAACTTTATTATGCGTTATAAACATGATTTGAGTTTGGATTCTTCAAGTATTGACTGATTAAGCATGAATATCTATTGAAGGCTTATTCCATGAGTTGATTTACATATATTAAAGCTATGCATGATGTAAACTATGAAATATTGTGAACTTTTAAGATGGATTTCATGACACCCAAATTGGGGTTTCTACTACAATGTTGGTGGGTTGAATTGAATGATTTTCAAATGAATTGATTTTACTCCTTTCTTTTCTTATACTCTTGAATTGCATGATTTTAAGCATATATACATATAGCCACCATGTTTGACTAAATTTACATTACAAGGATTCTTATGTTGATGAAAGACTATTGCATGTTTTGCAAGACAAGTATAATATGATAGATTATGGGCTCCTAAGCATGCATTGAACTCATAAAAAGTTCCTATGATTTATAAATAATATGTTGAGCCCTTATACTATATTCTACCCTCTTGTGATTGAATAATGTCTACATGAAGGGGTCAATCATGATAACCATTTTACTCTTATGTACAAGCTAAAGCTCACTAGATGGGGTCAAGCATATCACAAGTCCTACCATCGTGTGTCATTCAAAGCCTACTACAAGGGGTCAAGTCCATGAAATATTTTACCCTCTAGTATAAGGTATATGCTCACTTGTAGGGGTCAAGTACATTGATGAGCTACTCATACCATGTTATCATGTTTTTACAAGACATTCATGTTATGATTAAATTTATGATTATATCAAGTATTCTGTGGGATTAGACTTAGTACCGAGAGAGACTTAAGGTGGGGGCTCGACCCAAGAGGTCCTTATATAAAGTCTTGGTCTCTTAAGTATGTGCCACCATAGGTTCATATTATTTTTCCTTAATGGGCTTTTACTAGTGGATCCAACTAGGACAAGTTATCCACTATGTGGGGTCAAGTTTGGTTTACCTTGGCAAGTAGACCACCCCTTTTCTAGTGAGGACACAAACATCGTGATTCCAAGTAGTAGATGGCTTGGACTTATATGTCAGCTAGGGTCTTCGCTCACATATGTATGTTATGTTATGCAAGTTTCACTATCTACATGCATATTTTAGCTCAAGCGTTGATCATACATCTCATATTGGTCTTATATTTATTGATTATACTTATGCTTCTTGTTAATGATGGATTATGTCGTTGGTGCATTGCACCCCGCATACTTAGTAGATTCCAAATACAAACGCATACTTTTTCTCCTATATGATTTAATAATGTAGTGACTGGAGTTCCTATTCACCCTCCTCCTCCAAGTGGCTTGACGGATCTTTTGAAGACTACTATCGGAGAGTCCTCCACTCCGGGGACAATATCCACCCCTACTTTCATGCTTTTGTTAAGACTTATCTATTTTTGAATACTTATCTTTTGAGGGTGAGCCCAGGAGATGTCTTGGCTTCCGTTCCATTCGTATTAGAGGTGTTGTTTGATATGGATATTTATATATTAATATTGACTCCCATTAAGCTTATGTGATTCTGAAAGACTTCCCTTAGTCCCTTTATTCTCCTCTATGCTTGTTGTATGTTGATAATGAGACGAAATTCTGAAGTCCCTAAAACATCCTCATAGCATGAGTCATACTTACCCACCCCTTATACTTTATTTATTATGTGATTCATGCAAATCCTCTTCCCAATAACATCCCCATAATTTGAGTCCAAAGTGCTACTTCCCTTAGAATTATTTGTTACTTGCTTGTTGATTAATTATGCTTCCTTAATCAAGGATATGCAAATATTATGCTAAGAGGCTTATTTGGTTTTTTTTTTGGGTTTCCCATTCGCCGTGTCACATCTAGGCCCTAGGCTAGGGTCATGACAAGGAAGCTAGATGAGGTATATCTAGATAAGACATAAAATCTAGGCTCGTAGTCAGAAATAGACATAGATCCCTGTTGTAGCCTATCAAGCTCATCTCGGTGACTATCTTGGAGCTGGTAGGGCATGAATCTCTCCAAAAATATCTTAGCAAATTTTCCCCAAGTCATAACTAGAGATCCAATAGGTCAATGAGCTACCGCTGACCACCACCACTCCTTGGCAAGGCCGGTGAACTGAAATGAAGTGTAGGCAACTCCATATGACTCAAGAATAGCTAGATTACATAACCAATCCTGGACCTCTGACAGAAAATCAAAAGCTCTATCACCAGGAGTGCCATTAAATTGTGGTAGAGCCAACCTTCAAAACTCTTCTACCCCATTGTAAACATGGTTGGACTGCCAGAAGTAGGTGTCACCATAAACAAGAGAGGTGCAATAGATGGAACAATAGACAAACTCTGAAACTGAGTACCCAAACTTGGTCTAGATGCCTAAAGTGGAGTGATAACAGTCGCAGGAGGATCTGCTGGAGCTGAAGAAGACTTAGATGAATCATAGCTAGCTCTAGTAAAGAACTAGAAGGACTAACCGGTGTGGTAGAAACTGATGTCTCAACACTAACTGGGCCTAGAGGAGCTCCCTCCTATCTAGCCAATAACCTCATAAATAGCTCCGAAATTAACAATGTAGTGTCTGGGGCTGAGGACAGTGGAATAGGATCCATAGGCACCTCTGACTCATGATTAGTCTCTGGAGAAGTCAATCTAGTCTTCCCTCGATTTGAAGTTGCCCCTCTAACATGTCCTATACTCCTGGTCCTACCCCAAACTCTACCTCAGCCTCGGGTGGAAGCCACATCAGCTGCCTCAGGCTCTTTTTTTCGTCGATGGGATCTAGTAGTTGGCATCTATATAGAAGGAGTAGATTAGACACTTTCAAAATGGGTAATATAAATAAACACACGAATGGAAGCAAGATGTGAAAATATTTCCTAACAAGTATCTTGTAGCCTTTCGAAGATGGGTGTGGATGTCTACACACCGATTTGTGAGACTCAACTAGACACCCTGCTCTTGACTCATGAGCCTAACGAAACTAGTGCTCTAATACCAAACTTATCACGACCCCAAAGAAGTTCGCAACTAAAGAAAGATAAATAAAGTGGAAACAACTCATAAGATATAAGAAAATTTCCCAAAACTTGGAGTCATGAGTACAAGAGCATCTAGAAAGGTATTAAAGGGTAAATACAACTATGACAAAAGCAAATACAATAGTGTCTCATAATATCTAATACATAGTCTGATAGATAAGAAGATAAAAGAGGACCCAAAGATCCACGATGACTTTAAGTTTGAGCCTCACCTCTGAGATCTGGATGGTATTGATAATACTCAAAAGGAATGATCAACTATCTTGTATTGAACCCTCTGCTACATTTGCAAGAAAGGAAACAAAGTAGGGGTGAATAACCAATATGTATCCAGTAGGTACAACCGACTGGGTAAGAAAAATCGAAAAAGTATGTAATAACGAAGAACCTTATACCTGCATCCAAAAAGATTAGCACAAAATGAGAATACATGTAACATAAGTAATGAGCTAAAATTTCCTCAAGAATCCCATGATATCATATAACCACAAATAAGAAATATAATGCACAACTAATCATGCCAAATACCAAGGTTATTATAGCCTTGCCACCTGCCCGTGGCCAAGTAATATTGGTGTACCACAATCTTGCCACCTACCCGTGGTCAAGTAGTAATATGATGCCACGTCCATGCCAACTACTCGTGGTCAAGATAAGTGAAGCATGAATCTCACCCTTGCCTCCTACCCATGTTAAGGGGTGGTTCCAATGTGAATTATAATGCCCTCGCCTCCTACCCGGGTCAAGGCATGTTACCAGCCACACACAATAGATATAAATCAATAGTGCTGCCAAATTATGCATGTAAACATGTAAAATACCATTACAACCGGAATACTGAAGCATGGAACTCATAATGATCATATGCATCTAGGGAATACTATGAAGTGTCGCAGCTAATGCCCAAACCATCATCATATTTTAGATCATCATAATTATATCAATAATCGAGAATGTCAACAATATCGAGCCTAACTCATCCAAGTACGCAAGAATATCAATATTATGGACCTAACATGTCCCATGTATGCAAGTATAACCATGATAGCGGACTTGACTCGTCCAAAAATATACAAATATAACAATGATACCAAACCTATCACAATCCAACAATACAAGTATATCAAAAATACCGAACTTACTTTTCCTAATTGGTCTCACAAGACTCATTTAGTCACATTCTATCTCAAATCCTCATCAATTAATCATAATTAGATTCAGTTCATCAATAGGATTAAGTTCATATCACAATTCGGTTCAATTGGAGTCGCTATCCATCATCATTTTAACACAACATCTCAATTGCACAATTATCCATCTAAATCTCACTATTATCACATGACAAGATCAATAACTCAAATCCAATCACAAAAGGTTAGCTGAACCTACCTCGACGTCAAAACAGCACTCGAACAAGCTTTCAATCAACTCAAATCCTCAAATTGAGCCTCCAATTGGATCAACCACTATCAACAATAGTTACCATTCATCAAGAGAAGCATTTTTATACCCATATTGTCATAGTTTAGACTTAGGGCCAAAATGGTCAAATTTTAGGACAAATATTTGAAAGTCTCAAATCTAGAACTTGATTTTGAAATAGGATTCTATAAGAATAAGGAGTTCGTGGGTGAAAATCCCACTAAAAATGAGTTCAAATCGATGGAGCAACCCTCATTTAAAATTTCAAAATCATAGACAGAAAATCCCCCTATTTTGGACATTCAAAATCATGAAATTCAAGTTAAAACCAAGATAAAATCCATGAAAACTAATCAAAACAATGTTAAAAATGCTTACCCAAAAAATTTCTCCGAAGACCATCTTTAAATATCATCTCCCAAAGCTTGAAATATTGCGAATCAAAACCTTTCTTTTCTACGCTTTCTTCTCTTATGTATGCAATGCAATTGGGCTATGCCATCCTAAGGTGCTGCTAAATGGATGGATCTTATCAACGCGTAAGGAACGAAGTTAGTCGACTGTAAGGAGAGGGTGACTGCTAAGGAAGAAGGAAGCTCGAATGGGAGGTACCAAGAAGGACTCACTATGATGTAGTTGTTCTCGTTAAGCTTATCAGCAAATAGAATCTCACAAAAATGGTGTGAAGTTGGGGGATTTACGTCGTTAAAAATGACTCAGCAAAAATATACCCAGGAAGGCAGACACTTGCATGCGATCGCACAGAACAAAAATTCATATACCTCCATGAAGGCAAAGCTTTCTCCACGAAGGCGGAGAACAAAAATGGACTACACCAGATACCCCCACAACAAAGAATGCCAAAACTCAAAAAAGATCCCCAGAACTCATCCAAACTCAGAAAAATTTTACAAACTTTATAAGTATCCATACTGGAAATAGTCATCCGGACACAATAGATTCATCAGAATTCGATTCTGAGATTTCAATGATACATTTAGCAATGAAAGTCAATTAAACTAGTTTAAAACTCAAAATACCAAAACTACCCTCGGAAACTCCAAAAATTATGGTGAGACCATTTCTAGCGTTAGTTTCACCATCCAGAACTATTGGAACTATTAGAATTTCAATCCAAGATTTCGAACTCCGAATGCTAACCAAAGTCAAACCAATTCGAAAACACTAAAATCACATTTTTGGGCCTTAAAACCTCACTTTAACTACAAATTCAGTTCTGCAACTTCCTGTAGTTTAGTTCTGACAACCCAGAGCGAATGAAATTAATGGATCCCCAATATAACCTTTGAAACTCAGAATAACACAATAACTCATTTTTTCAATAACTTAAACTTTTGAAAAAATCAAAACACATATCTTAACTTTTGAAACTCAGGATTTCAGTTCTAACCATTCAAATAGTTTAAATTAGGCCCAAAGCAACTTATAAGAGGGTTAAATAGTAATTTTCATAGATAAAGCCAAAAATAACCAACCAGGTCATTACACATTTTTAGTTGAGTCTAAAAGTCAAATTTTGATAACCTTTTTAAAAGATAGAGTTTTTCCAAAGAAAGCGTTTTTGAAGTTTTCAATTCAGAAATTTTGAGTTTTATAGGATGCTGGTTAGACCGTTTTTGCTGTATGGGGTGGATTATTGGCCAATCAAAAATTCATATATTCAGAAGATGCAGGTCGCGGAGATAAGGATGTTGAGATTGATGTGTGGATATACCAAGAGTGATAGGATTAGAAATGAGATCATTTGGGAGAAGCTAGAGATGGCTCCTGTGGCTGACAAGATGAGGGAAGCGAGACAGCGATGGTTTGAACATGTGCAGAGAAAAAGCACCGATGCTGCTATTAGGAGATACTAGAGTTGGATATAGGAGTTACACGGAGGGGTAGAGGCAAACAGGAGAAGTATTGGGAGGAGGTGATTAGACAAGATATGGTAAAACTTAATCTCACCGAGGACATGAGCTTAGATAGGAAGGAGTGGAGGTCGCGAATTAGAATAGAAGGCTAATAGGTCAGTAGGGTTAGATGATGTCTAGTCATGGGGGTTTAGTAGGGTAGGAGGTTTAATCATGTCTTCACATCTTGTGTTGTCTTCAGTCATGTTATATATGCTATTACCATCGTATTTGCATACTATCACATGCTTTTCATTATTAGACGCTCTTTATGTTTCCTTTTCTTTTTGTTTCATTTTTTTGTATCTAGTTTATTTTGCTTATGAATTTTTGAGATGAGGGTTCCTAGGAAACAACCTCTCTACATCTATGAGGTAGTTGTAAGGTTTGTGTACATTCGACCCTCCCTAGACTTGACTTGTGGGATTTCACAGGGTATGTTGTTGTTGTTATTGTGGTAATCTTGAGTTTCAATTGTCAGAGTTCAATTCGTCGATTCCATTAGCTACAGAATGCCAATCTAGTCCAAGAGAACTTATAGAACTTAATTTAGAGTTAAAACAAATATTTTCGACCCAAATTTATATTTTTCAGTTCATTTTGAGACATAGTTTGACTTTGGTCAATATTCAAAGTTCGGAGGCTCAAAATAAAATTTTGGCAGTTTCAGTAGTTCCGAGTGGTGAAACTGATGCTAGAAATGGTCTCATTATAATTTTTGGACTTTTCAAGGTTATTTTGGATATTTGAGTCCTGAACTAGTTTAAAGGATCTTCCTCGAATTTTGGGCCAAAGACGTCTCAAATTCAACTTCTGACTGTTCCATTGAATCCCAAACGTCATTTCTGATAGGGTTCCATGTTTGGATTATGCTCATGGAGTTATGAATGACATAAGGGTCTGCATTGTCATTTACTATGTTGTGTTTAGCTAGTGTGAACTGATTTCTAGTGCGATCGAGCTTATGCTCCGCATTCGTGAATTGCAGTACTCCTTGACCTCCACGTTCGGGGGGCTAGGGCCTGCATTCGTTGAGTACATGTTGTTTATACACTGCATTTGTGGAGCATTGAGTATCCTAGCTTCTGCATTCATGTACAGTGCTCCGCGTTCGTGGAGCATTAAAAGTACCTGAAAAGTTAATAACTTTAAGTGACGGGGTTAGTGTTTTTCCACCATTTTTAATATTTGAAGTGTCTTTCTTGAGAGATTCTTCAAGGATTTTTCACGGCAAATCTATTGGGTAACTAATTTCTAACCTATTTCTTTAATTTCTATTGATTAAATTGTTTAACTTATAATTGGAGGTTTTTAATTGTAGAAATTAGGGATCTGTCGAATATTGATTTCTAATTCTAAATCAATGATTTTTACCTAATTTTGATTTTGTTTTCGAAATGGCTTTCACCGTTGAATTTCTTATTACTTGGAAATAGTTTAATGTATTAGTTTTTAGATTTTGGTTACGTATTTTGTCATGGAAATTTTGACCATTTTGCCCTAATTCTCACCCGAATTGATTGATTTTAGTGTCATTAGATTCTTTATTTGATTATGATGTTATATCTGAATAGATTGTGGTGATTTGGATTATCATGGAAGGTGAAAGTTGTGAATTTGACTTAATTCGAGACTTTTTCTAAGGCAAGTGGACTTCTAATGTTTTATTAAGTATGATTGGACCTTGTATACTCCTATGTGTGTGGAATTGAGTGTTTGGGGTAGAATTGTGTACTCATAGGCTTTGATATGAGATTTTAGATTTAATACTTATTCACGTTGTGAAATTTTGACTTGTGAATTAATTGTGGAATGGTGATACATGTGATTGTGGATTATTTGATATTGATACCGAGATGGTACTTATGTTGAAATGTGAATGATATTAAAACTGTGGTGATATTGATATCATGATGACATTGAAACTGTGATGCTATTGAGAACTTGATGATATTAAAACTGTGATGAAACTGAGATTGTGTACATTTCTTTAACTACCATTTGTGCATTGGTACTTCAGAGGCTTATACATGTGAACCAGGTCTGGGATGGTTGTATCTTTTGATTTACTATGCTTATATTTCTTATTAGATTGTTTATCTTCCGCTTGTATTATTATATTGGGCTATTTAGGTTTTGGGCTGACTCATCTTGATGGGTTAGGTGAGTATCATCACACTCGGATTTTGAGTTGTGACAATAATTTCGAAAAGTATAATTAATAATAGAGATCAATCAATATCAATGTTGTCATATATATGAGTAAATTTTTATTGATCATTCTACCAAATTTGTCATCATGGCCATATGTCATGCATTTTTTGATGTTATATTTTAAAAATACTTTGAAATATTAATTATTTTAACTTATAGTACTTTTATATCATTGTTGAAATCTAATTTTGACCCTTCACAATGTGTATTATTTATCAAGCTTCTCCAATTTCAAATAATTTAAAATAATTACTTTTAAAAATTGAAAGATACTTTTATTTATTTTCAAGATAATTCAGCTATTTTTAAGCAAAAACTATATACTACTATATTTGTAATAGATGTCACAACCCAAGCCTAGGGCCTAGACGTGACAGCGAATGGGAAACCCAAGGCAACCCCAAACAAACCTCATATAATATCATTACACATCCTTGGTCACGGAAGCAATTAAAATGACAATAAGAGATAAGCATAAACAAGGGAAATTGGGACTAAGGGTGAACTTCCATATCATAAACATCAAGAAACAAGAGATTCAATGCTCATATCATAGGTATATATTATGTCCAACAACACATCTACTACATAGATAAGAGCGGGGGCCAAGACAACTAATTGGGCTCACCCTCATGTTCATAACAATAGGTAATCCAAACATACAAGACATAGTCTAAACATAAGCTTGAGGGAAGATAGATATTGTCCCCGGACTTGAGGACTCACCATAAGCTAACTTGAACAATCCGTCTAGCCATGAGAAGAATCAATAAGAGCTCCGGTTCCTATATGGTGATATCATGTAGGCATAGAGTATGCGTTAATACGTTTGAATGTACTAAGTATGTAGGATGCAATGCAACAAGAGATAGACTTCATAGGCAAAATGCATAACCATAAGCAATAGATAGCATACTAACAATATGACATGTATGAATGATGCTTGAATTAAATCATGCTTATATCGAACATAATACGAGTATAAGGAGTGACCATTCTTAGTGCAAGCCAAAGCCTACTACCCCCTTGGATAGGGTGCATGAGGTACTAACCCGTTCATGAGGTTGATGGAGTACAAACCCCAACCGAGGTTGACGGAGTACAAACCCCCCATCAAAGTTGACGGAGTACAAACTCCCCATCAATGTTGATGGGTACTAACCCCCAGCAAGGTTACTCGGGCCTACCACCCCCCAAGCTAGGTGATCAAGGTACCAACTCCTCAATAGGTTACTTGGGCCTACAACCCCCTGAGCTAGGGTTGGTCATCCCCTACACTATATATATATATATATATATATATATATATATATATATATACACTTCTTTCATCATCATCAACATACATCTCTTTTCATCATCATTCCATCATCATTTCATCATTATATAGTCATCCAACTCATAAGACATGCATTGTACCTTTAATTCCTCAAGAGCATATAACCAGACATTTTATCAAATACTTAGAGGGTGTGTAATGCTAGTGTAAAATCATGCAATTCAAGAGTGAAATCATGCTAGAAAAAATCAGTGTAAAATCGTTAATAGATACTTGGTAACACCCTCAAGCAATATACATCAAAACTCTTCATCAATTCTTATAATAGATCTTGGATTCATAGCTCAAAACATGCTAAAACAGTCATAATTTCCTACACCCCAACATAGTATGCAGTGATTTTCATAATAGATAATACCCATGAGTAAATCAACTTTAAATCATGCAATTTTAGGTAAAAGAAAGCTTGGGTATCATGGGTGAAAGAAACCCACATACCTTTGCCTTGGAGATGAACTTGATGAGATTGGAGATGAAGACTTGAAGCTTGAGTGCACTCCTTAAGATCCGATGAGGATTTTGATACTCGAATTTTCAGAGATATATAAGCTAAGGGTTTGAGTGAGTATTGGGGAATGTTTTTGAATGATATGAGGGGGAAAAATGGCTAAGTATAAGTATTTTCATGTATGGGAATACTTAGGCCCAAGACTTGGACAGAAATTAAAAGCTGACACATTTTAACAATAGGGCGCATTGTGCCACAAACGTGCAGGCCCACTGTTTTCGTGCTCACTTTGAAATCTCAAAGTTCGCTACGGTTGCTCTAAAATCGGGGTTAGACCCTTTCACCCCTAAATTTGACACCCTGAACAAGAATATGAAGTTGAATTTTTGATACAACACGCGGATTTTGAAATATATAAAAATTACGATTCCAGACACTTCAAGACACATTTTCAGGCACTTTTAAGGTCGTTTCACTAGACTCACATCATATGTGTTGCACATAGTTCTTTAGACATATTAGTATATAACAGAATAATAGATGTTAATGAAAAGTCTACATGATCATACTTTATATCATATTTGTTTCTTCTATCAAGAAAGACGCAAGAACTAAAAATGTTAGAAATATTCTACTTGAAATTTATCTGTGATTCAGTAACATTTAAGTAAAGAAATAATTCCCCACCCCCACCCCCACCCCCAAATTTAACCTAATTTCCAACCCTAATCTTAGCTAAGTCATATTTATTTTCTTCATTTTTTAATTAATTTTGAAGAATGCATTTCCTGTGAAAGAAAAATGAGGGCTTTAGATCAATAAATATATAAATTCATCTCTCTATTTTCCGTAAAAGATAAATGGAAACGTAACTTCATTACCAATAGAAGATCTATATTTTTATTTTTTTATGATCCGTACACCACAAATATTTTCAAAAAGAATGATTAATCATAAAGGTAAAGTGTCGTTAGAAAAAAATCTAAAAAATCATGTAAAATCAAAGAGAACTTAAGATTTTACAAAATTTATTTCACATAGCAAGACTGGTAAAAAAAAGTTAAAGAAGTTTTGTCACTTACAAATTAATAATTAAAAACTCTAGAAAGAATTTTAAAAAATTGAATCACTTTCACTTGAAACAGTATAGTTGCTCTTTCCATTTTCTGTAACTCTTGTCGTTACTCCTAATTTTGCCAAAGTAAAAACAATTTGACGAAAAAAAAAGAAATAAAAGAGTTAATTATTTCAAATCCTTTTATGTATATAACAGAAAAATAATTGAAACAAATAGAAAAATTGTAAAACTCACATGATTGTAAATTTATAGACTTTAAACTAGAGAGAAAGAGAGATGCATGAAATTCTTGAAAGTATCGGTTGCACTGAGTTAAAAGTGAAAGAAGAATACAAGGGATGAATTGACAGTGGATTTTATATTCTTTTGAAAATTTTATTGAGTCATTCAATTTTTTATATTTACTAATGCAATTATTTGTATTTGTGTGACGTAAGAGCCTATAAATGAGAAAATATTTAAATTTATGTTCAAAATTTATAATTAATAATAGAGACTTACTAATGTCATCATATTTTTGTGTCAATTTTCATTGATCATTCCATCATTTTTGTCATCAAAGCCATATGTCATGTATTTTTTGATGTTATTTTTGCAAAATATTTCAAATTATTCATTATTTTAACTTATAATGCTTTTTGTCTTTGTTGAAATTCAATTTTGATCCACCACAACGTGCATTAATTTATTGAGTTTCTTCAATTTTAAATAATTTGAAATGTTTACTTTTAAAAATACAAAATTATTATAATTTCACTATTTTTTAGCGAAAACTATATATGTGTGTGTGTGTGACTGTCACACCCCTCCCTGGGGTCGTGACTTGTGCCCGATAGGGGCACGTAATCACCTACTAAATCGAATTTCTTCC
>JAOTQR010089107.1:0-33811 GCA_025774065.1 Solanum ossicruentum
CAGACCTCTAATCATACGAACTGAATCATAGGATGGGACAGGGCCCCGTCATACCCTCGAATATACATAAATGCAAATTACGTAAAATAAGAATACGTGTATATACCAAACTCTGCTCCTGAGACAAGGGAGCACTGCGATGGCGGATAGAGATCCTACGAGGGAGAATCCTTAACCTGTACGTCGGTACCTGCGGGCATGAATGCAGTCCCCCGAAGGAAGGGGGTCAGTACGAAGTACGTACCGAATATGCAAAGCGGAAGGTACAAAATATAAATAAGAGACATAATCCAAATAAGAAATATATGAATCAAACCTGTGTGCAACCATCAAAATCATTATTTATTAAAAATATCAAAATAATGCATATCGAACGGGAACGATGGCGACCTCCAATCTCGCGCCATACCACAGCATAACACCAGAAGTTTCAAATCTCTGAAATCTCCAACACCACTCCCAACCATAGCATAGGTGAGCTACAGGCGTTACGTATCGCCGTCCCTGCACTCACACGTCATGTAAAGGCCATCATGCCTGATAAGTGAGATACAGGCGTTACGTATCGCCGTCCCTGTACTCACGTATCGAAATGTGTAGAGTACAGGTGTTACGTATCGCCGTCCCTGCACTCACAAATCATGATGCCAACATATCCCAAGCCCAGCTCCTTATGTCTCCAAACTAAGCAAAGCTGGCCCATGGGCAATCGAACCGTCGTATCCAACCTACTTCGGAATATATATATACATATATACATATAATTATACATACGCACGATGACAACCGGCCTGAGAACCGGTGAACGAGGCCAAACATGGCACGAATAGAGTCGTGAGAATCATATGCATAAAAACTAGTTGCAAAAACTTATAATATGTAAAATACTCATTTTTGCAATCAAAAAAATATTCTTTTATGAAATTTTGCCAAAGTTGCTCAAATTCACATTTAAAGGTGATTTCAGAACAAATTGAATTCAAGTAGTTATTCAAATTTCACATATAAAGATTATGTCCAAGAAATATATTTAATCCTCATTATGTGCATTACCAATAATGACTTCAAAGCACATTGAGATAATTTGGGCTTCATTCAAAAGTTGCGTACATTAGCAATTTCGGACCAATTCGAGTTTATGATTTTTCTAACTATCTAACTTTCGGGCTAACTAGTACTATTCATAAATTTCGAAAGCTTCAAGGCTCAAGAAATAGTTGTTTAGCATAGGAGTAACTAAGATGGTCATATAATATACGTTGACCGAAATTAGGAAGGACAAAGGGAATTTCACACACATAGAGGTTATCAAGCTTACTAATTCATGCCAAGATATAGGAAAACCTTACATACTAATTCATGCCAAAGGTAGGAAACTCTACATACCTTGATTTATTTCTCCAACTAACTCCAACGCAAGGCCAATCCAATTTATTCTTCCGGATGTCCAATATCTACGCAAATCACAATAACACCAACGTTAATAACCATATCGGGTCTTAAATCCTAACTTTTTTTAGTGTAAATTTTTAAAAAAATTTTGGCAGCATCTCCCCTTATAATACGCTGCCCGAGTATTCAACTCAGCTCAAATAATTAATCAACAACAACATCAACAATCTACAACATCCATAAACCATCTCCAATGCCATCACAACATCAAAACACCACAAAACGTTATTATGACATAATTGCCAAAACAGGGCAGCATACATATAAATACATATCTACCATATTCAAGCCTTCGTATATACTCTAAGGACTATAATACATCACTCCAACGCCCAACGCCAATCCCCGACGTTAAAACGTAACATTACACTTTCAATGGGGCTCCAATTCAAGCTAAACTTTATGTAAACATTCACATAATTTTCCAACACTTCTTTCACCCTACAAGGACTATGTTCATCACTGCCTCAATTATTCTGGACCAATGGGAAAGCAACCAGAAAAATCAAATAGAAAACTTAAAGAATAATGTACTAGTTTCCAAATCCAATAATTTCTTACCCAACTTAACAACATATGTATATATTGATAACTTTTCACCACAATCTACTCCAATATAGCATCATAATTATATAAGAAATCTAACAACACCAAAATCGATTAATTCGATGAAAAGGGTAAAATGGTCTAGAAATTTTGTCACCAAAAAATACTGTCAAAATTTGGAAATTTTTACATCAAAAGATTCCCCAAGTGATAAAGAATTCAGTGGTGAAAGCCGTTTAAAAAACGAAGCTAATATGAGGAAGAAATCGCAAATTAACGCTTTTGGAACAAACAAAAACGCAGCAGCAAAACTCTGACTCTTACCTCAAACGACGTACCAAAATTCTGTTATGAAGCTCCCAGCTTGTTCTTCTCCAAAAAACATACAATTTAGCCTTTTGAACCACTCGAATCGGATTAATATTGAGAGAGAAATTAAAGTTTTAAATTTGGGGAAAACTGGAACGGTTCTGCCCAGTTTTCTGTAAATTTGCAGATTTAAGGGACCTTCCTACCACGTGGCGGGATCCTACTGGGCCACGCCATCGCCCGCTTCAGCATTTTCCAGAAATCTCTCAACTTAAATTCGATGCTTCGACCTCAACCAACATTGGAAAAGTACAATCCATATATGAAATATGATTGGAGAGAACATTCCGGACACATTGTTGAGGCCAAAATTCTCATATGGGGTCATTTATTCCAATGTGGGTCCCATTTTCCAATATCAAAAATTATCAAGGGGATCAAAACACATTTGGAATCCCCAAGAACTGAATGAGGGGTCCTCCTAGCCCAAACTCAACGTTCCGGATTCAATGGAAATGTCAAACTTTGCATTTGAGGCCTTCTTGACCCAAAATCTAAGGAAGTTCATTTAAACTAGTTCCGGACTCAGAAACTCAAAATATTCTCGGAAGCTCTAAAAATTGCAGCGAAACCATTTCTAACATTATCTTGACCATCTGAAACTATTGAAATTTTCAGAATTTCAATTCGAGCTTCCGGACCCCACTTGTTGACCAAAGTCAAACTTTGACTCCGGTAACAACTAAAAATGCAATTTTTAAATTAAAATCTTCATTTTAACTCCAAATTAAATTCTGCAAGTTTCCACCAAACCATATTCACATTTGGCTACCAACTTTACCAAATTAAACCAACTAAAGACTTACGGGTTCTAACAGGATTAGTCATCCCACCATTGTTGTCTTCACATTAAACCCTTCTTCTTCCTCCTTTTGGGGTTACTGCACAATCCCTCCTTTTATACCCCTCTTCATCACAACAGAAAGAAACATTGGTGCCCTTCAAACATGGGCCTCTATGAACCTTATCACATGTTGGGCACATAGCACATCTCTATCTTTGAGGCTTTGGAACTTTCCTTTAAAACAGGCCCTCTTGGCCTTCACATCTCCACTCTCACCATTTGAAGTCTCAAGGGTACCCACCGACCGGTTGAGTAGAGGGATCACAGCCTTGGCAAACAAGGTTATAGTAATCTAGAACTCAATCTCGATAGCCTCTCCACCTTGAGAAGCTTGAGGATCGGGGTAGGTTGGTCGTCCTTCGGGAGTAAGAGCTCTTCTTCCTTTTGTGTTAGGATTGATCTAATATAGCAAAGAACAATTGTTAGGGGGGGTAAAAGGGACTTACTTCAACTCTATAGCACGACTTAGAACATGAAGAAGGAAAACATCTCCTAAAACATCTCATAGTCTCCTACTCATAGTTGTGGTGCAAAACACAACCATGAATAAGACTCTAATTAACTGGTGTGTTTGACTCCAAGGGTCTAAAAACCAAGTGCTCCGATACCATCTTTGTCATGAACCAAGCCTAGAACCTAGACATGACCGACGAATGGGAAACCCGTAGGAACCCTAAACAAGCCTCATAGCATATCATTACATATCCATGTTCGGTGAAGCAATTGGAATGACAATAAGAGATAAACATGAACAAGGGGAATTGGGACTAAGGGTAAACTTCCATATCATAAACATCAATAACAAGAGATTCAAGGCTCATAACATAGATACATAACATGTCCAACAACACCTCTACTACATAGATAAGAGTGGGGGCAAAGACAAGTAACTCGGCTCACCCTCATAGTCAATACATACATAAAAGAAATATAATCTTAGGTCATAGCATAAGATCATAAGCAACCTCCCCAGAAAGGAGGACTCACCAATAAGCTTGAGTGAAACTGTACTAGCCATGTGGGTAGAGATGCTCAAGTGGGGCTCTAGTTCCTACATGGTGATATCATGTAGGCATAGAGTATGTGTTAGTATGTTGGAATGTACTAAGGATGTAAGATGCAATGCGACAAGGAATAGACACATAATTGAAATGCATAATTAGGCAATACATGAGTATACAACAACATGGCATACATGCATGATGTTTGAAGTAAAGTATGCTTGAAAATAATCATACTTACATAACTTGTTAAAACAATAAATTGACATGATTAGATCATCCAAATACCTTGTACTAGAGGGTGAGGAAATATAGCATGAATCATAACCCCTTTTAGTAGGTAATGGGTAGTACATAAGATAATGAATAGCATATGAGGGTAGAAGGTAGCATTGGTCATAACCCCTACATATGAGCATGTTGCATAACCTCAAATATGAGTACATTACACAACCTCAAATATGAGTTCATTGCATAACCTTAAATATGAGTATGTCACATAACCTCAAGCATGATTACATAACATAACCTCAAGTATGAGTACATAACATAACCTCAAGTATGAGTACATAGAGCATAACCTCGAATATGAGTACATAGAGCATAACCTCAAATATGAGTACATAACAAGATGAGAGCCCAATAATTCATTTGCAATGCCATAGGTGTATTACATGTTTTAAACACATATATAGACATCCCTTGCATCATCATATAGTTATTCAACTCATAAGACATGCATTGGAGCATCAATTCCTCAAGAACCCTAAACCAGACATTTTATCAAACACTTGGTGGGTGTGTAGTGCTAGTGTAAACCCATGCAATTCAAGAGTGATATCATGCTAGAAAATGGAATTTGCAACCAATAATAAATACTGGATAACCTCTCAAATAATATACATTAAAACCCTTCATCAAATCTCACGTTAGCTCTAATATTTATAGGTCAAAAATGCTTAGATGATCTTAAGTTTAAGAAACCCAAACTTAGTCTTAAAGGCAAATTCATGAGATGAGACACCCGAAAATGGATTAACTAACAATCATGCAATTTGAGTAAAAAGGAAGCTTGGGCTTCATACGTTAAGGGAACCCATGAAATAATCCCACATACCTTAGGTTTAGAGTTCCTTGTAATTGAGTTTGGGAAGAATGGAGTCTTGGAAATGATCTTGGGATCCAATCTTCTTCTTGGGTTTCCTTGAAATTGAATTAGGGATTGATGGAGGATCTTGAGAGGATTTGGGTGTGTTATTGAGATGAGAGTAGTGAATTTGGTCCTTAGGAATAGGTTTTAGGTCTTTTAGGAAGGTTAAGATAGCCTAGGAAGTGAAAAAGGGTCATTAGGATAATTAACATTTATGAAAATACCATTAGTGAATGGATGGAAAAATTGGCAAAGTGTTGCCCCAGTGAAGGCTCCACGGGTCGTGTGGTGTGCTCGTGATAAGGTACTTAGTCTAAAAATTGAATTTGGAAATCGATTGGAAAAATACGTCTCGTCACGACCACGAAGTCCTCCATGGGGTCGTGCGGAGCCTCACGACCTGTGTGGAGGCTTGTAGCACCATACTTGGTACTGTAAAATATTTCCCTGGGTCCACACTAAGGGCCATGATCTGTGCCACCTACCATGACTCGTCTCGGTGGTCATGGTCCATCCCTTAGCGTCAAACTCACCTCCACGCCTACCAAGCCTCCCTTACTTACCTTCGCGCCCCTCCTCACGACCAGTGGCAAGTCACATGACTTGTGCCACAAATTATGGTCCATAACTTAGGCTCAAAATAGTCTTTCCCAGCCCCAAGCTATCCAAATGGCCTGTCAAAGGCATCACTGTCCATCAAGCTATCCGTTGACACCACTGAACAAGAGGGTCTCATGAAAACGATCATAACTCCTTCATCCGACATTGGAATGAGGTGAAACCAAGTGTCTTATGAAGTTAACTCAAAGGACATTCATTTGGCATGTAGTGGGATACTGCGTTCTAAGTGTGCCAAAAGTTTTGCATGTTTAAATTGGATACTTGCAAGAACCACCACCCAAAACTCAACTTGTTTGGAAGTCTTGAACTCCTTTAGGTACTAGGAGTCTCCCATGAACCTAACAAACCCCCAACCTAACCAAATGAGGCTTTAAAAATGTATACTTAAGAGAATGGAGGTACGAGGTGTCGGAAGTATTGATTGAGTATGCATGACTATCCATTTTAAGCTTATTCCATGAGTTGATTTTTGTCTATTGAGCCTATGCATAATATGAGCTATGAGAATGATGAACTATTGTGAACTTTTGAGATGGATTTCATGATACCCAAATTAAAGGTTTACTACAATGTTTGTGAGTTGTTCCAAGTGACTTCAAAATGAATTAGTTTTACTCATCCTTGTTTACTCTTTAATTGCATAATTTTGAGCATATATACAAGTACCCACCATGTTTGACTAAAGTTACACGACAAAGATTTTTATGTTGCTGAAAAGCTATTGTATAATTTGCAAGTCAAGTATTTTTATGATAATTATCGGCTCCCAAGCATGTATTAAACTCATGGAAAGGTTTCTATGTGACATGTTGAACCTTATTCTATAATCCTACCCTCTTGTGAGCAAATTATGTCTATTTGAGAGGTCAAGCATGATTACTATTTTACCCTTATGTTCAAGCTAAGCTCACTAGTAGGGGTTAAGCGTGTTACAAGTTTCTACTCTCATGTGAAATGTAATACCTACTTTAAGGGGTCAAGTTCATGTATTGTTTTCTACCCTCTAGTATAAGGTATATGCCCATGTAAGGGTTAAGTATGTGAATGAGCTACTCATGCTATATTATCAAGTTTTTACAAGTTATTAATTGATATGATTAAATCTATGATTATTTCAAGTATTCCAAGGGATTAGACTTGGCACTAATTGAGGCTTAAGGTGGGGGCTCGACTCAAGGGGTCCTTATATAAGGGCTTAGTCTCTAAACTACTTGCCACCATAAGATTATATTATTTTCGTAAAAAGGCTTTACTAGTGGATCCATCTAGGTCAAGTTACTGACAAAGTGGGTTCAATTATGGTTTACCTTGGAAGGTAGACCACAACTTCTCCTATGGGTTGTCATGCATCGAGATTCCAAGTAGTAGCTCGCTTGGTCTTATATGTCGGTTAAGGTCTCCTCCCACATATGTATATTATAATATGCAAGTTAAATGTTTACATGCACATTTTATTACAAGCATTAATCATACATGTCCTATTGTGATTATACTCATTGATTATGATTATGAATCTTGGTTATTATGGCTCATGTCTTCGTTGCATTGCACCCTGCATACTTAGTACATTCTAAGTACTAATGCACACTCTATGCCTACATGATATCACCATGTAGGGACCGGAGCTCCTATTGATCATCCTCCTCCACGTGACTAGTTCAGTCCTTTTGAAGAAATCTTTTGGTGAGTCCTCAACTCCGAGGATAATATCTACTTTTCGTTCATGCTTGTGAAGACTTGTTTATTATATTTGGATACTTACCACTTGAAGGTGAACCCAAGAAGTGTCTTAGCCCCCGCTCCATTCACTAGTAGAGGTGTTGTTGGATAATATGGTTATTTATGTATTGAGCTTGACTCCTTTTTCCTAAGCTATTATGAAAGACTCTCCTTAGTCCCGCTTCCCCTTTTTGTTATTTTTATTGCTTTATTTGGGTTCCACAACCAACGATGTGTGCATGGTATGCTAAGAGGCTTATTTGGGGTCACTTAGAGTTTCCCATTTGTCGTGTCACGTCTAGGATGACCTAGGCTTGGGTCGTGACAGGAACACAAAAATTAAGGTCCTCTTGGTAAGTGGAGAAAGGGGATCTTCATTTGCCCAAAGTCGTTGTATTATTTACATAAAGATTTAGAAAATTCTTTGAAGTGAAATATATTGTTAATGGCTTATTCGTCATTGCTTGCAAGCAGGGTGCTGGTGCTGTAGATTATTTGAGGTTAACAGACTATTTTCTTATTTTTTGGTTCAAAACTTTTAGTTATCTATTAAATTTGGTTTACAATTTGATTAATTTTTTTTGAATGACTTTTACAAGATTTGTAGCTTGTGGGTGAACAAAAAAGAATTTGAGGAAAAAGAAAGTGACTGCTCCCTTCTGTACACTAAAATGATCGTTTGTGATATACAAACTTACAATATTATTGGTTTCAATAGAGTAGAAAGAACATATATATACATGTCTTCTTTTTTTTCAAAATATAAATAAGAATATTATTTCCTTATTTTTCCTATCTTGCCAGATTAGTACATGCTAAACTCCTGATATCAATAAAACAGCATTAATCAGAGTGGGTTTTGTTTGGGATATAAAATTTAATGTAATTCACATAGCATTTATGGTTTTTGTTTGCTTTTTAGCTTTAATTTTTTGTTATTGTTTGTTTATCCTTTTCACCCGATATATATTGCATAAATATACATGCTTTATATTTATTATTTAGTTTAAATAGTCAGAAAACGGTAATGTTACTTTTGCTTTATGACGATTTACAAACTTTGTAATAAATAGGTGAAGAAAAGATGCACTTTGTATACATCTTGGCTTTCTTTTTGAGTACTGAAAATGGTATATTATTGTATTGACAAACTTGCATGCCTTTAAATTGTATCATTTTCTTCTCATATAATACTCTATAGCTTCAAATAAAATTCTCTTACAATCTATGGATTACCCATAATTTAGCATATTTTATATTATTCTTTAGTATTATAATAATATCTTAAATTCATTAATATATGCAATCGGGATTCATTCAGCATTAATCCTCCACTTTTTAGCTTGCATTGTTTGAAGCTAGCTTGAAGCTAGCTTGAAGCCTTGAATCAGGATTCATTCAACATTAATGTATGGAATTGGGATTAATTCAACATTAATCCTCTACTATTAGCTTACATTGTTTGGAGCTAGCTAGGATTCTTGAAGGAAGAAAAGTATATACAAGCTTTTAACATGTAACTATCTCACCATATGTTATATAAATAAAAAGTTCCAAGATAAAATTTTAAAAATTAAATGAATCCTATCCTTGACATATAAAGTTGGACATTATATTTTTATTCTTCAATCAAATTCTCTCTTTTGTGTTGTATAGTTCAAACGTGAGGATATTTTTCACAAAAAATAATAGATAATTTGAAATTGTATAACATCTTAAAAGAAATTAAAAAAAAATTGAACAACTTTTGTTATGAGAGACAAATCTAGAAATTACTATGAGACATTCTGAGTAAAAGTCAAAAAGTATACCAAGGCATTTGAGGACATTTATCAGACAGAAACTTTTCCTTTATTGAACTAATTGAATAAAATCAACATTTGACATTTTTATAATTCAGAAAATATATTCAACAATACTCATAAGATATTTATAAACTATATATTTCATTGATATGGGGTAAACGCGCAATTCGCGTACCCAAAAACTAGTTAGATAGATAAGTATAAGAAATCAAAACTATAACCATCCTAGAACAGGTGTCACGTATACAAGTTTCTAAAAATGAGAATGCTCAAACAAAATACAAGTCTTAATGTCTATGTCATACCCCGGAAGGGTACCCTTAGCGTGGCTAACACTCAGAGGCTATTGTTAGTCTCTGAGCGAACCACTTAGCATTATATTCGCATCATACTCAACAACGGAAGAATAATACTCAATGGAAAGACTATAAAGTAATTGAACCAAGTCTTTATAAAAAGAGTAGTTACCAATAAACAAAATTTGGAAAAGATAGAATCAATACTCCACATCCTCTACTCAATGTCTATGAAGTCTCTACCTCTAACATCTAGATGGTACCATGATAGGCCATGGCTACCCAACTCAATTCGAAGAAAACACAATACTCATCGAAAGAAAAAGAGGCTCCTCCAAAGGTAAGGACGGCTCACCATCTCTGGAATCATGGATCAAAACTTTAACGGTGCGCCTGTCAAACTCTTCTAATACCTGCCTCTGCATCATGAAAAGATGCAGACCCAAATGGACGTCAGTACATGAAATATACTGGTATGTATAATGGCTAGAAAGGAATCGCTATATTCAAATACTTAAATTAAGGAACTCGACTCAACAACCTACTCAACTCAAGCAGCTCAACTTATCTCAACTCAGTAAAGCATGCAAGTTTTAAAATAAGATCATGTTTTGAAAATAAACTCAGTAGTATGTAACTCACAAAAAATCATTCAAATTTTATAATAAAATAATGCTCCTCACAAGATAATTAAGTATGCAACTCAGTCAAATCAAATATGCAATTTAGGGAGTTTCTATAATCGACATACATCACACCACCCTGTTGGATGGTGCACAATGAAGATGACGTCTTTGCTCGCCAGTCCATTACTTGCCAAGGTAAGGATGCCAGTATCTACAACATGAATCATGATTCATCATCCCTATCCATCTTTTTGGGACAGGAGTTGCCAGAATGTGTTGTACAATTATCTTACACGGGCAACGTAGTTATGGGGTTGAAGTCACTTATACCCAATCCAACTCGGTGCTCGATACTACTCCCAAAACATCTTCTTTAAAACTCATCATCATCATCTTCCATCAATAATTATATTTTTGAAAATTTATTTACGTCATCATCAAATATTTACTCAAAACATCATTTAGACCAAATGCTCAATCCCATCAAAACTCGTCAAAACATCAAGTGCTTTCTTTGAAAAAAAAACTCATGCTTCACAAGTTTTTACATATCATGAAGACTCTTTTCAATATCAACTTTTATGCTAAAAACTCATATTTATGAAAACTCAGTAAAATATGCTCAAAAGTCATCCCTGCTCAATGTACAAAAATAACCACCAAGCACCATTTGAAAAATACATAAGAAAAGGAATAAGGTATAATCATCAATTAGAGTTCATGTGAATGAAGACATGAACATACATCCATATCAAATACACAAGCCAATTGAGATGCCCCATACTTGCCTAGGAATTCCCCCATAATCATAATTTCCTTATATCTCAAATCAGCGATACTTAAAAACCCCTCCATGTAGCTCGAAAAGACTTTATGATGCATCTTTTACAATATCTTAAAATTCATGCAGAATTTTGTAAATCTGACCTCATATTCCTATTCAAAGGTAACTATTATGTGGGAAAATGAGTACCTATAAGGTATACTTTGTTCGTGCCAAGATAAATTATTTTGGTGAAACTTCGAAAAAATAGTAGTTGTCCGCGATGGGTCCGTGATGCTAACCGGATGCGCACTAGTTCAAAAACTTTCGAAAAATGGCTCTTTTTACTCTAGGGAAATTGAGTAATAACCCTACACCTACATACACAAAAATCACTCATTTTCTATCCGTTTTGAGCCCTAAAACCAACAAAAAAACACTCAGAATCCTCTGTAATCTTCATCAAATTCTCCATTCATTCTCAAGATTTTCAAGAAGTCTTGTGAGAATTTAAGGAAACTAGGTCAAGCCCCAAGTCATGCTCAAGATTCAAATTTCCCAATCTCTTTTCGGATCAAAGGATTTCATTCAAGCTTCAAGTCTCCATTTGAAATCTTCTTCAAGAAACTCTCCAAAGTCAAAGTATGTAGGTTTTAGCCATTAGGTTCTTCTACCCATGGTGCCCTAATCTCCTTTTTACTTAATTTTCATGATTTAAAGTTAATTGTACAAATGGGTTTACTAGTATAAACATGTCTATGAACTATGTTAAAGTTTTGTAAAGTTGTGATTGTTTTGCTATGTTTTGAGCTATAAATCTTGCATCTATTGTAAGATTTGATGAGGGGTTTTGATGTATATTGGTTGAGGGTGTTGCAAGGTATTGATTGATGATTTAAAATAGATTTACTTGCATGATTGCATCTCTATATTTCATAGTTTTATACCATCATTTCACACCTGCCAAGTGTTTAATAAAATATCCACTTATGGTTTCTTGAGGAATTGCAGGTCTAATGCATGTATTATGAGTTGAATGGACATATGATGATGAAATGATGATATAATGATTATGGAAGTCATTTATGTATGTGATGACTATATGATGATGATAAGAATGTTTATGAGTTACTTTCGTGAAAGAGTACCTATGGTGTTGCAAGTAAATTGTTGGGTTTCCATTTTTGTTCTGCTATTGAGAAAATGGAGAAGGTCTTCCCTTGTTATTTGAAATGAACTATTGTGATAAGCTAGTTCTATGATTTCTACCGAAAAGGTCTTTCCATAAGGTAGAAATACTAATGATTCTTACTGAAAAGATCATATCGCAAGGTGTGGACACCCTACCAAAAAGGTCATGCCATAAGGTAGAATAACTAATACTTTCTATCGAAAAAATAATATCGTAAGGTATGGACACCCTACCGAAAAGGTCATGACATAAGGTAAATAACTAATAGTTCCTACCGGAAAGATCATATCGTAAGGTATGGACACCCTACCGAAAAAGCCATGCCATAAGGTAGAATAACTAATAATTCCTACTAAAAAGATCATATCGTAAGGTATGGATACCCTACTGAAAAGGCTATGTTGTAAGGTATAATGACTAATGCTTCCCACTGAAAAGATCATATCGTAAGGTGTGGACATTTTATCGAAAAAGCCATGCCATAAGGTAGAATGAATCACGATTCCTACCCAAAATATTATATCATAAAATAGGGGACGTCTTATACTATCTACCAAAAAGACTATGTTGTACAGTAGGGGTATTAGTAATACCCTACCTCAGGTGAGTGAGGGTCTTTTAGTCCATTTCATGAAGATTGGTCAGAAAGGGTTGAGTATGTATTATATAATTATTTATATTCCTTGATCATGATTTACAAGCATGTTTTACCTTAAGCATTTGTTCATGCATGCCATGTAGCTAATGTACTATTTCCTACTATGATTATGCATTTTGATTATTGACTGTCTCTTATTGCATTGCATCCTACATACTTAGTACATTCCAATGTACTAACACATACTCTATGCCTACATGATATCACCATGTAGGAACCGGAGCCTCGTTTGAGCATCTCCACCCACATGGCTAGCACGATCTCACTCAAGCTTGTTAGTGAATCCTCCATTTCAGGGATGTTACTTATGATCTCTTGTTATGAATTATTACTCTCTCTTTGACTTATTTATTGACTATGAGGGTGAGCCCGGTTCCTTTGTCTTGGCCCCTGCTCTTATCTATGTAGTAGATGTGTTGTTGGACATGTTACGTATCTATGCTATGAGCTTGACTCCATTGACTCTTGATGTTTATGATATGGAAGTTTCTCCTTAGTCCCAATTTCCCCTAGTTTACATTGATCTCTTATTTTCATTCGAATTGCTTCCATGGGCAAGGATGTGTAATGATATGTTATAAGGCTTGTTTGGAGTTCCTTCAGGTTTCCCATTCACTGGTCATGTCTAGGCCCTAGGCTTGGGTTGTGCCAAAGGTGGTATCAAGGCACTAGGTTGTTAGATCCTCGGAGTCTAACACACCACGTCGATTAGATTCTTATTAATAGTTGTGTTGTATGCCACAACTATGAGTAGGAGGCTATAAGGCATTTTGGGAAATGTTTCCCTTCTTCATATTCTAAGTCGTGCTATAGAGTTGGAGTAAGTTTCCCCCCTCAATGATTGTTCTTTGCTCTTCTAGTTGATCATGTCGCTTCAAAGAGGAAGTTGACAGAAGGTAAGTTGAAGGTTTTGATTTTTGATGGATCCGAGTTTCATTATTCCTTTCATTATTACTTTTTGTTGCTAGTTGACTTCTTTTGTGTCTCCAGTTGTTATATGAACCTTTAGTGTCTATCCCTTTTATTGTGTGTATTGTTGCTAGAAGGTTCATAGTTGTTGATCTGGGTTCCTATTGCATTATGTCTTGCCTTGTGGCTTGTTGGAGTAAATATGGTGGATTTAATGTCATACTTGGGATGGAATGGTTGCATGCATGTTGTGTCTTTATGGATGATAGAATCCATAGAGTTAGAATCTGACTCCCTATGAACCTGTCCTTGAGTGGGAGGTTGTCAAGTGGTAGCAAAGGAGGTAGGTCCATTTCTTGTCTTAAGGTACAATTGATCCCTAAGGTTTCCATTCAACATCTTGAGAGAGTTAGGCATGTTGAACCTATGGTATTTTCTATCGAGATGTTTCTGGTAATCAATAAGTTCTTGAGTGTCCTTTCCGATATTTTGAATTTGGGGGTAGTGTCTTTTGGTTTGAGTAGTGTACCGGCTATGCCTATAAGTTTCATGAATAAGATCTTTAGTCCTTTATTTATTAGGTATATGGTGGTTTTGGTATGATGGTTCGTTTCCCTAAGTGAGGAAGTGCATGTGAGTCATTTGAGGCTAGTACTATAAAGTTTAAGGAAGAAACATGGATGCTAAATAATAGTAATGGGAGTTTGGTTTGTAAGAGGTTGCCTTCCTAGTTCGTGTGATATCAGGTGATGGTATTAAGGTAGACCCTAGTAATGCGAAGGTGATTAGAGATTATCCTAGACCTTGACTTCATCAGATATTCGGAGCTTCTTGGACTTAGCGGGCTATTACTGGAGTTTGTGAATAGGTTCCCTTCTATTGCTTCTTCTATGACTTATTTGACACTAAGTAAGGCCAATGTTGTGACCGATGTTTTGAGTAGGGTGATTTGATTGGTCTGGGAGTTGCTATTCCTTTTGTTATTCCTTTGTGCTAAGAGGATTCATATGCGTGCTAGATGGTTGCATGAGTCTATAGTGGCTAGAAGGGCTCTATAAGGGTTGTCCTATGTTCTTATTGCGTAGAAGTCTTGTCTTGTGATCTTGGCTAAACTTATCTTGATGTGTTGGAGATCTTGAGGTGCTTTATCAATTTGCACAACATGCTTTCGATGAGTGTAAGACCCGTAAGGTTATAATATCATGGGTAGGGATGGTCGATCTATTTGGATACAATGGGTTAGTCACTTCTCTTAGGTTGATTTGAGGTTCAGGTTTTGTTCCCAAGTATGGATGAGGGTAGGTGATATCCCTGAGTGTATTCTTAGATTAGGGAGGAGCATTTCGAATATTAGTGGAGTTGTTGGTTGACTTATGCACCAGTTGTGTTTATGCGTCTCATGAATAGGGTCTTAAAAACCCTACCTTAGCATGTTTGTGGTGGCCTCTAGTGGTGGAGCATTGATTTAGTTAGAGCTTATGAACCATTTGGGAGTAGTGAGCAAGTCTTGGATGATGGGACGTTGTTTGCTAAATCTGATAGGTGTGAATGGAAGATAACAAGAAAGAAGGTGGTTAGAATTCTTAAAGGATTATGATGTGAGTGTGCCTTATTTTTCCCCAGGAAGGCTTGTTTTGTGTTTGATGCTCTAAGTAGCCTATCATGTGTTGTTGATGGTGGAAAAGAGGAGACTAGTGGGGTCTATCGGTTAGTTAGGTTGAGGGATGTTAAACATGGTAGTGTAGCATTCTTGGTCATATCTTCTTGTTGTAAGAGGTCAAGATTAGGCAAGGCCTTGATTTCTGCCCTATTAGAATTGGAATTTTTGGGTGAGAGAATGATAGAGTGGAGGTTGCCTTCCAAGGGGGAGATGTTGGTTATGGTACCAAGTGAGTTAGGTGTATTTAAGGTTGAAAATTGTGCTGTGGATTATGGGTGATGTGGAGGATAAGTTGGCTTAGGAGAAGGCCCCGGTAGAGGTGTTGGATGGGTGAGTGGAGAAATTGATTGATAATGATATGGTGTTCTCCGAAGCCCTTTTTGGAAAATTTGTCTATCCATTTATATTTCTCACGGAGCCGATGCGGACATGGAAAAACAATATCTATATTTCCTTCATTCTATTCAAGCTTATGATAACATGTCAAATCCCTTTTTGTAATTTCAAGTCTTATGTTTCAGCCCCTATGTCATTTGCATACATTCACATTTATGTTAACAAGTTCATGATGATTTTTGACACTTAAATTGAGATTTTTGAAAATGGTGTTTAAGTGCATTATTGCATTTTTGTTGGTGCTGATTTCTTCATGATTACTCTTCTTATGTACGTTCTTCGACATTCAGGGACGAATGTTCCGAAGGGGGAGATATTGAAATGCCTCACACTTTCTTGGGAATGCCCCCATAATCGTAATTCCCTTATATCTCAAATTGGGGATAATTAAATACTCCTCCACATAGCTCGGAAAAATCCTATGATGCATTTTTTTCAATATCTCAAAATTCATGTAGAATTTCACAAATCCGACCTCATATTATTGTTTAGAGGGCAAAATTATATGGGAAAACGAGTACCTCCAAGGTATACTTTGTCCGTGCCAAGAAAGATAATTTTTGATGAAACTTTGTAAAAACAATAGCTATCCATGATGGGTCTGCGACGCGGACCTGACGCGGACTAGTTCAAAAACTTTCAAAAAATTGTTCTTTTTTACTTTAGGGCAATTGGGTAATAAACCTATACCTATATACATGAAAATCGCTCATTGTCTATCCATTTTGAGCCCTAAAAACCAACCAAAAATCTCTCAAAAGCCTCTCTAATCTTCAGCAAATTCTCCATTTATTCTCAAGGTTTTCAAGAAGTCTTGTACGAATTCAAAGAAACCAAGTCAAGCCCAAGTCCTCCTCAAGATCCAAGTGTCCCAATCTCTTTCCGGATCTAAGGATTTCATTCAAACTTCAAGTTTCCATTTGAAATCTTCTTCAAGAAACTCTCCAAAAGTCAAGATATGTAGGTTTTAGCCATTGGGTTCTTCCACCCATGGTGCGCTAATTTCATTTTTATTTAATTTGCATGATTTAAAGTTGATTTTACAAATGTGTTTACTAGTATGAACATGTCTATAAACTATGTTAAAGCTATGTAAAGTTGAGACTGTTTTGCTATGTTTTGAGCTATAAATTTTGGATCTATATTAAGACTTGATGAGGGGTTTTGATGTATATTGGTTGAGGGTGTAGCAAGGTGTTGATTTCATCTCTATATTTCATAGTTTTATACCACCATTTCACACCCGCCAAGTGTTTGATAAAATGTTTGATTATGATTTCTTGAGGAATTGAAGGTTTAATGCATGTCTTATGTGTTGAATGACCATGTGATGATTATATAATGATGAAATGATTATGGAAGTAATGTATGTATATGATGACTAGATGTTGTTGATAGGAATATTTATATGAGTTACTTTCATGAAAGAGTACCTATAGTGTTGCAAGTAGATTGTTGGGTTTTCATTCTTGTTGTGCTCTTGAGAAAATGGAGGTCTTCCCTTGTTGTTTGAAAAGTGAAATGTTCTAATGATCTAGTGCTATGATCTCTACCGAAAAGGCCATGTATTAAGGTAGAAAGACCAATGATACCTATCGAAAAGATCATAACGCAAAGTATGGACACCCTACCGGAAAGGCCATGTCGTAAGGTAGAATAACTAATAGTTCCTAATAAAAAGATCATATCATAAGGTATGGACACCCTAATGAAAAGGCGATGCCGTAAGGTATAAGGACTAATGGTTCACACCGAAAAGATTATATCATAAGGTGTAGACATTCTGTCAAAAATGTCATGCTATAAGGTAGTATGAATCACGAATCCTACCCAAAAGATTATTTCGTAAAGTAGGGGACGTCTTATACTATCTACCAAAAAGACTATGTCATACAGTAGGGGTATTCATAACACTCTCAAAAAAGGTTATATCCTAAGGTGAGTGTGGGCCATTTGATAAGATTAGTAAGAAAGGGTTGAGTATGTATTCCATAATGAGTTACATTCCTTGATCATGGTTTACAAGCATGTTTTACCTTAAGCATTATTCATGCATGCCATGTTGCTAATGTATTATTTCATGTTATGATTATGCATTTTGATTATTGCCTATCCCTTGTTGCATTGCATCCTACATACTTATTATATTCCAATAGACTAACACATACTCTATGCCTACATGATATTCACCATGTAGGAACCAGAGCACCGCTTGAGTATCTCCACCCACATGGCTAGCACGGTTTCACTCAAGATTGTTGGTGAGTCCTCCATTTCGAGTACGTTACTTATGATCTGTTATGTATTATGATTTTCTCTTTGACTTATATATTGACTATGAGGGTGAGACTAGTTCCTTTGTTTTGGCCCCTGCTCTTATCTATATAGTAGAGGTGTTGTTGGACATATAATGTATCTATGCTATGAGCTTGACTCTATTGACTCTTGATGTTTATGATATGGAAGTTTCTCCTTAGTCCCAATTTCCCCTTGTTTACATTTATCTCTTATTGTCATTCTAACTGCTTCCATGACTAAGGATGTGTAATGATATGTTATGAGGCTTGTTTGGGGTTCCTTCGGGTTCCCCATTTGCCGGTCACGTCTAGGCCCTAAGCTTGTGTCGTGATACCAATATCACCATCAATATATTTTTGGTATGTACAAGGAACTCAATAGATTAATAGATATCTCAAGGATTCAATTCGAGAAACTCAAGAAAACTTTACTCGAATTCAATTTCAAAGATTCAATATATAGGGCGTGTGGATAAACTCAATCCAACACTATGAGTAGCCTTACATACCTGGAATGGAAAACAACACAAATCTTCACAAGATCTTAACCCTAACCTCAAGACCTCTAACTCTTCTTCTCTTCTTCTCTCAAAAACTCTCACTTTGGAAGGCTTAAAACTGGGTTTTTGGAACCCTTATCTGAAAAAAATGACCCTTACAATCATATATGGGATTTGGGAGGGGTTGGCAAAAGTCCAAAATGCCCTTCACGAATTAAAAGAAAGAAAGTTTGCCTCGAAATACCCAGTCCGCGATGCAGATTGGGTGTGCACTCATGTTTTTCATCTAAAATTCTCCGAACGACTTTTCCCACTTCCACTGAAATTTTCTTTTAAAAAAAACTAACTTTGGGTCCGCTACAGTAGCACATCACGGCCCTGACGCAGATCAACACTGGTTTGGGTTTTGGCATCAAAAATTATCTTTTGATCTGTGTGCTCTAAAAATTGACCGAGACAACTTCACCATTCAATTTCTCGTGTTGATCACATATCCAACCTCAGATTTACCATAGGCGCATGGGAAGATGTGTTATGCACATATCTCTCCTCTAGGGATGTTTTGTTAATTTCACCAAGCATTACATTATCTCCCCCTTTGGGTTTATTCATCCTCAAATGATGAGTAGAGGTGGTATTAAGGCACGTATAAACTAAGACTCATCTTAAAACTCACCAAATCAATCAAACTCTCAACTCTCTATCATCCTCGACAAACTCCACTCAGACTCAGGAATAGACGCATTAACCAAAGAATAGAAATATTAATTAAGTCAAGGATAGGAAAATTACCTTTAACATTCTAATCATCAGGCATGAATAGAACATCGAAACCCAATTAATTAGAATCATTCAGACACCTCAATAATCAGTCTTTAGACCTCGGAAAGGAAGTCATCAACTCTAATCAAGACTGGACTATTAAGGTGGATAAGACTCCATGGGTAACTCTCAAACTTTGCACCTCATGTCAACTATGCTCCTCTCCATGGCACTATACCTCATTAACTTAAGTAGTATAGCTCCTAGTCAAACCATTACCTGACCACATCCTCTTATTCCAGTCAAGCCTAAGTCTAAGCCTTAAAGTGCTACTCCTAAGATGGTTATATTCTACAAAGATAACCCTCAATTCAAGATTTATACCTTCTCAGGGATTTTGATTTAGTGAATACTACTCCCTTATCACTACTCTAATAAATCTACCTAGAACCGTCACTCAAAAGTCATTGATAGTCTTCTCCAATCACTCATATGGTGACATCCTCACATTCAAGCTATCATTCTAACCACTTCAACTATGTCTGAGAATTATCAAGCCTACTTAGTACTTCGACACCTGTCATTGAATGAGCTCTTACTCGAAGGTACACTAGCATGCCCTTGCCTATAGGCACTCTAACCTACTTTTGCCTCATTGTGAAAATCATAAGGTCTTATCTCTTTCTTTCACCATGTCCATAACCTTAATGAAAATAGGACATCATAATCATCACATCAAAGAACATCCACTCTCATTCATCAATAATAACTTATCTATTATCATTAACATCACTATCAAGACTGGAAAGAGGGATCATTGGAAAGGCCCAGAGTGAAAGATTATAAGCATTATACATTCAAGGAATTCAATTTGGTAGAATTCATAACGTGATACAATCTCATTAGCCCCTTTTTGGGCCTATCATGCATTTATAGAATCAATCATTCTGTGAAACTTAAGTTGCATCTCATATGACATAGGTTGGAAATACTGAGATTGTGTGAGATAAAAGTACAACTATCACTCCTCATCTTCAGAACTCAACACAAATGGGAATCAACATTGGGTGTATGGGTTTAGGCCATATGCATGGTGCTCATATGCAAGGCAGGAATAAAGTATCATCATCATCGAGCTTTAATAAATATAAGAGATAGAAAAGCATCAATGTCTCAACTTAATCAACTCATCACAATCGAAAACTCAAGACTCATTTAAGTTTATCAACTCCTCATATCCCTCTTATGAACCATTTCCCTTTCGTGAGCCTTAAGTATAGTCCTCCACACAGTTTGGGTTATCACTATACACAAGAACATCTCAATTTCTCTTGTTATGCCATACTCAAAGATATTAGATTGCTATTAGAACTTCTCCTAGGATACAACTCTTAGTTTCCTCCTAGCTCTATACGTATCTTTCTATGTTTTTTTCCCTTTTGGGTAGCATAATTTCCTTCTACAACTCCTATTATCTAACCTCCTTGTTCATCTTGCTAATATTCAACTTTTAGGCTCTAATATATTTGACTAAGGAAGTCTTGGGTTATAAGCGAAAACTCATCGTCGTTCATTCATAAATCCCCATCGACCTAATTACTAACAGTGTCAAAGAATGGTTACACTAGCTCACTTTGCATTGACAACCCAACTGTACTATCTAGGATCTCATAGAAGGTCATAACTTAGAGCTTCACACAACTTTACTATATCGCGAATACCCATCTTAAGCTTCCTCTCATCTAATGTTCCATCCTCAATTTGTTATCTCCATCTAAGGGGTACCTATACCATGCTCATAGCATGAAATCCTTGTAAGTCATCATCTTAACTCCGAACACACACTACAGAAAGACTCTCAAGGTAAATCTCCAGCTAAGACTATCGCAGTCATAATGTTACCCCCCTCTTCATATCACTCCCCTAAATTCAAGCTTAAAGCTTAGTGTTAATCTGTGCATCACACTCTCCTCTCATATTACACCATCCTATGACTACTAAGTAACAATTTAGGAACATAAGCCTGCTAAATCTCATGGTGAATAATCAATCAACATATCCTCTCTTCACCACCCAAGTACTATTCACCCATTTAGTGTACCTCATTATCGAGCTAAGCTCATCACTCTATAAATATTATGAGACTCTCACTTCAAAATCACAAACCTAGTTTAGATCTATCACATGGAAAACTCTCTGTTCCTTTGGTTAACATCTGTATTCCGCCCTCATTAACAATATGACATCAACATAAACCACTTTCTAGTTTTTGAGTATGCTCTAACACACTTTGACATAAACTCTTGCTCTACACCCCATCATGAACATCAAATGATATTTAGTGCCCATTGTCCAAGACTTATGGGAATTCAATCACTAATACATCACTAACCTAAAGGACATATGACTCTAATTACAAGCCTCACTTAGTTGCAGCTCTCACTATCTAGTTTCTCCTCTTCCTCATCGTCCTTCTAGCTCAGGGGTAACAACTCTACTTAGGGTTTACAAGACCCCAAATCGCACTCCTAGGTAGCAATATTATACTTCTTGAAAACATAAAATTCTCTCTGATGTATAACATCAAAACAAGCAAAGGCTCAACTCATACTTGTCACAACCTCTAAGTGTTTTTCTGATCTGGGCGACTACCTACTGCATACAACTAGTCTGTGGCCCTGCTCGTACTAAAGGAGAATCTCCATAATTTTCTCTAACTGGTAGTGTAGATGCAATAGGTCGAGCTTTGTTGGCTCTGATTGGACAATACCTACAAAAGGGACCCACTTGGATACGTATGAAGCAGTCATTTATGCGCAATTGACAGTTTCCCAAATAAAGCTTGCCACACATTTTACATGGTGGCTTTTCTTTATGTCCTTAAGCTACTCTACCTTGGGATGGAGGATTATGAACCTTGAAGAACTAGTTTCTCTTTGGCCTCAGAGTATTTCTACTAGTAGATGTGGGTGCACTCGCTGGGGGTGGCACATAACCCCTTGGGTCTCAGCAAAAAGGGGAACATGTTTTCTTTCTTTTGCTTATTTTTACTACACTCAGGCCCTATTGGCTTAGCCTTTTTGTCGAACATGTGCAATAAGCTGAGTAGTAAGCTTAAGATCCTCAGTGCTAACAACATTTCTCGGGCTCATAATGCATTCGAAAGGCATGGTCTGCAAATGTGTAAGGTACAATTCAAAAAAGAGATTATCTAGAGTTTAACTCTATAACATGAATCTGAATAAGAAAAAAGTGTGACAATTCCTAATGTCCTATAGCCTCTCTATTATGGGTGTCACACTTCACACTAATAATAAAGACTCTACTAGACATTACATCATAGACTCTCTAGGACTCTTGAACTTTGTACTCTGATACCAAGTTTGTCACGCCCTGGGAGGGTACCCTTGGCATAGCTGCACTTAGAGGCAATTGCTAGTCCCCGAGAGAACCACATGGCCTCATCGTTACATCATACTCAACAGCAGAAGAATAATATCGAAAGGAAAGATTGTGAAGTAATTGAACTAAGTCTTTATACAAAGAGTAGTTACTAATAAACCAAAGTTGGAAAGAATCAATACTCCACATCCTCTACTTGATGTTTATAAAGTCTCTACCTCTAACATCTGGATGGTATCATTACAGGCCATGGCTACCCATCTAAACTTGGAGAAAATAAAATGCTCATCGAAAGAAAAAAAGGCTCCTGTGAATGTAAGGAGGGATCACTATCTCTGGAATCATGGATTTGAACTTCAATGGTGTGCCTGCCAAAGTATTTTAATACCTGCTTTTGCATCATAAAAAGATACAGGCCCAAATAGATGTTAGTACATGGAATATACCTGTATGTAAAATGGCTGGAAAGGAATAGGTACAATCAAATACTTAAATTAAGAAACTCAACTCAACAATCTCAAGCTGCTCAACTCATCTCAACTCAGTAAAGCATGTAAGTTTAAAAATGAGATCATGTTTTGAAATAAACTCAGGATATACAACTCACACTAAATCATTCAAATTTTATAATAAAATAATGCTCCTCACAATATACTTAAGTATGTAACTTAGTCAAATTAAGTATGCAATTTAGGGAGTTTTTCTAACAGACATACATCCCACCACCCTGTTGGATGGTGCACAACGAAGATGACGTTGTTGCTCCCTATCCATTACTTTCCAAGGTAAGGACATCAACATCTACATCATGAATCATGATTCATCATGTCCATCCATTTTTGGGACAAGAATTTCCAGAATGTGTTGCACAACTATCCTACACAGGCAACATAGTTATGGGGTTGAAGTCATTTATATCTAACCCAACTTGGTGCTCAATAATACTTGCACAACATTCTCTTTAACACTCATCATCATCATCTTCCATCAATAATTATATTTTTGAAAATTTATTTACGTCATCATTAATTATCTACTCAAACATCATTTTGACCAAATGCTCAATTCTATTAAAACTCGTCAAAACATCAAGTGCTTTCTTTTAAAAAAAGAACTCATGCTTCCAAAGTCTTTACATATAATCAAGACTCTTTTCAATATCAGTTTTTATGCTCAAAATTCGTATTCATGAAAATGCAGCAAAAGTATGTTCAAAAGTCATCCATTCTCAATGTACAAAAATAACCATCAAACTCAATTTGAAAAATACATAAGAAAAGGAATAAGGTATAATCATCAATTAGAGTTCATGTGAATGAAGACATGAACATACATCCAAATCAAACACTCAAACTAACATCACCATCAATACATTTTTGGTATGTACAAGGAACTCAATAGATCAATAGAAATCTTAAGGATTCAATTCGAGAAACTCAAGAAAACTCTACTCAAATTCAATTTCAAAGATTCAACATGTGGGGTGTGTGGATGAACTCAATACAACACTATGAGTAGCCTTACATACCTGGGATAGAAAACAACACAAATCTTCAAAAGATCTTAACCCCAACCTTAAGGTCTCTAACTCCTCTTCTCTTCTTCTCTCAAAAACTCTCACTTTTGGAAGATTTAAAATGGGTTTTGGGAACCCTTATCTGAGAAAAACAACCCTTATAATCATTTATGGAACTTGGGGTTGGGAAAACTTCAAAATACCCTTCACAAATTAAAAGAAAGAAAGTTTGCCTCTGAATACCTAGTCCGCGATGCGCATTGGGTGCGCACTCATGTTTTTCATCAAAAATTCTTCGAACGAGTTTTCCACTTCCACAAATAATTTTTTTTAAAAAATTAAGTTTTGTTCCACTATAGTAACACATCACGGCTCGGATGCGGATCAACATTGGTTGGGGTTTTCATATAGAAAAATTATCTTTTGATCCAAGTGCTCTAAAAATCGATCGAGACCACTTCCCCAATCAATTATTCGTGCTGGTCTCATATCTAGCCTTAGATTTACTATAGGAGCATGGGAAGACACGTTATGTGTATATCTCTCCTCTATGGGTTATTTGTTAATTTCACCGGGCATTACAGTCTAGTTCTCAAATGGAGCATAACATAAAACAGAATCTCAAGGCATTCTGAAGATAAAAGTAGTAGCTACCTCTCAAGTGTTCCAAAGGCTCGATCTGAATAGTCTAATAAGAAGGACCAGGCTCACAATCTACAAAAATGCAGCAAGGGATGAGCACCAAATAACACGGTACTCAGTATATATATATATATATATATATATATCCAACTGATACATAAGTCAAATACTACAATAGATGTCAATTCTCATCACAATACATATAATAGTATCAACGAAAGATGATATGGGATGAAGTGAATGCCATGAGATATTAATAATGTGATGCAATGTCAACTAATCATGATGCATGTCTATCTTACGATACACATCTGCTGATAACCTCAGACGAGAACCAATGGGGGCCATGCAAGGACTATATATCCATGAACATTGCTGGCAATGACCTTAGCCAATGCTCACCAATCCAAAAGTGACCTTAGACCCAAAATAAACTAGCATATTACCTTGATCACTAGCAGAAACCTCAGCTTATCATTGACTGGTAGAGATCTCAGCCACCAATTAATTTGTTATCTTACTCATTTCTCGGCCATAACTATTACAATACCAATGCATAAATAATAGTAAATGCAATGTACATGATATCAATTTAATAACAATATCAACATCATAATGATTTCACTATCATTACAGTCCAATATGAAATGTATCTCAATAGAAGTGCCACTTTGATATCAATATCTAATAATTTACAAGATCACAAGTATTACAAATCCACAATTACTTCACTAGTCAAGGTATCACCACATGAATAATTACTCAATGTAAAATCTAATGACCAAAGCCTATGAAGATACAATTCTACCTTAAAGTACCTGATTCCATAGACATAGGAGCATACAAGCTTCAATCATACTTAAGAAAAGGTTAGAAATCTACTTACTTTAGAAAAACTCTCAAATCAAGTCAAATCAATGGCCTTCCCCCTTCCTCGATAATCCAAATCACCACAATCTGAGTATCATAATTACATAATGAATCTTATGACACCAAAATCAATCAATTCAGATGAAAAGGGCAAAATGGTAAACAAACAAAAGTAGCCAAAAACTAAAACTTAATATCTAAAAATATTCTTCAAGTGATAAGGAATTCAACAGTGAAAAGCATTTTGTAAATGGAGTTAAAATGAGGTACGAATCATCAATACAAGATTATGAATCAATATCCAAAATATCTCCAATTTCTACAATTTAAAACATGAAATTACAAGTGAAATGCCCCACATATAGCTTCGGAATGCCTACTATCATAATTTTCATATATCTCAAAATTCGTGTATGATTTTGAAAATCCAACTTTATTTCTTGATCGGGGGGTAAAATTGAGTGGGAAATGGCTATAACCCAAATTTTAGAAGACCCATAGTGAGAATAAATTTCGCTAAATTTCTTATTCTAGTGAGCATCCACAACCAGGTCGTGATATGGACTTGGCGCAGCGCTTTGTAAAAGTTGCCTTCCATTAGGTTTGCATTGCGGACCAAACGCGGACCAATGTAGTTTTTCTAATTCGGCCCAAGGGCATTGTGGTCAAAGCTCCATGTCCATGTAAGCGTGAAATCATCCATACTTAACCATTTTTCAACTCTATATCACTCAAAACCCTCTCTAGAATCTCTCAACAATTTATCAAAAAATCCTATCCAAATCCAACGATTTCAAACTCATATTGTATCTCAAGAACTCAATCCAAGCATCAAGTCTCCTTGAAGTTCTACATCAAAGAATCTCAAAATTTAGGTATGTGGGTTTTATCCATTGATTCTTCACCCATGGAGTCCAACATTCCTATTTTGTGAAAATTGCATATTTTCAAGATGTATTACTTATGTGTATCACTTTTTATGAAATATGAGCATGAATTATGTTGTAGTTTTATCAAGTATTGTTGACTATGTATGATTTGAGCTATGAAAGCTATGAAAATTGGGTTTTGCTACTATGTTGGTCGGTTGATTTTAAATTAATTTACTCATCTTTATACTCTTGAATTGAATGATTATGAACAAACAATATGTGCCCACCAAGTGTTTGATGAAATGTCAAGTCAAGTATTCTCAAGTTATTTACATGTTTTAAAAGTCAAGTAAATTCATAATGATTATGGCTTTCAAGCATGTATTAAATTCATGAAAATATTTATGGTTTTACGAGTTAAAAGTTAAGCCGTATTTCAAGATTTTTACCTCTTGTGAGCCATTCATGTTAAAGCAAGGGTTCATGTACGATTGTTTACATCCATGTTCAAGTTAGGCTCACAAGTAGAGTTCAAGCATGTTTCAAGAGCTACTTATTTCAAATTTCTATGTTTTCTTATAAGTTATACAAGATATGCTTATTTCAAATATTTCATGGGAGTCAATTTAGCACCGATTGAGGCTTAAGATGGGGCTCGACTCAAGGGCACCATAGGATGATATATTATACCCTTGGTATACTAGTGGATCCATCTAGTCATGTTATCATGTTTGATTTGCCTTGGCAAGTAGACCATACCTAGCCGGGGTGTCATGCCTGTTCCACCTCACCAAAGGGGTGTCATGCCTTTGGATTCCAAGTTTTAGCTACTTGATCTATATCGGTTAAGGTCTCCTCCCACACCATGTATTATGTTCTATGCAAGTTGAATGATTTACAAGCATGTTTTCCATCAAGCAATGATCATGCATGTCATATTGAGATTATACTTATCTATTGCCTATGATTATGCATTTTGACTATAATGGCTTATGTTTTGTTGCATGGCATCCCACATACTTAGTACATTCATATGTACTAAAGCATACTTTATGCCTACATGATATCACCATGTAGGGACCGGAGATCCTCTTGATTATCCTTATCGTGACTAGTAGATACTTTGAAGACAAGTTTTGGTAAGTCCTCAAGTTTGAGGACACTATCTACTTTCTCTTGCTACTTTAAGATTTCATTATGTTGAACACTTGATCATATGAGGGTGAGCCCGAAAAATGTCTTGGCCCTCGCTCCATTCCAAGTTAGAGGTGTATGTTGGATAATATGATGTAATTATGCTATGAGCTTAACTTTCTATGCCTTGATTATATTCAAAGATTTCCCTTACCCCGCATCCCTTATTTATCCAAATCTCTTGTGATTGTTGTTTATTTTGCTCCCACGACCAAGGAAGTGTGAAGGATATGTCAACAGACTTGTTTGGGTTGTCCTCAGACTTTTCATTCACCTTGTCACATCTAGGCCCTAGGGTTGGGTCGTTACAAAAAGTTAGAAATACAATTTAATGAATGAAATTTGAAGAAATAGCTTAGAAAATAGTTACCCAATATATTTGCTTTGAAAATCCTTGAAGAATCTCTTGAAAACAAAGCTTCACATGTTGAAAATGGTGGAATGTTAATTAAAATTAACATTTAAAACACCACACCACTCAAGATGACTTAATGCTCCATGAACATGGAGCCATATCTTCAAATACGGAGACCTAGGTGGCTCAACACTCTACTAACATGTAATGACCCTCTGGGTCAATTTGGTATTTATGTTGTTCTTTTGCTAATTTAAACTTATGTATGGTAACCTCAGACCTTTTATGACTCATTGGGACTGGTAGGATGGTTATGGATTGAATTGGTTGGGAGTTATGCGAAATTGTGAGTCGAGAAGAAACTATAACAGTAAAAATGAGATTTCTGATAAAGTCCTAGTAAATAGCTTTAGAGTGGAATTCTGACAGTTCCATCAATTCTAGAACAACTATTTTAGGCTAGGAGGGTGGTTGGTCCGATGGCTGGGTGTTCCGGTATAAATTTGAGTCAAAAGTTACAAAATGAGTTCTACCGAAAGCAAAAAAGTGTCTTTTCATAAAAACCTAGCTAAATATGCTCATATAGGAATCTAATGGCGTGGCTAGCTCCGAAATGTCAAACATATCCTAAAACGACCCTTCGTCGATTTATGGGGGCTTATGGTTGTGTTTTGACCCCCTCAATTTTTTAGCTAAAATTAGCCAAAAAGAAGTGGGACCCTGACTTTTTCTAAAGATGCTCCTTTGGATATTTTGAATCCACCTGTGGATCTAGAACATTTAAATCTATGTGGTTTTATAAAAAGAATATCAAATGGCTTGGGAATCCATGGGGAAGTTATGGTCATTGCTGGTGCAGCACTACAACAGCCAAATCTCCGAGTTTGACGAGAAGACCAAGACAGAGCTCCACGTTCGTGGAGTGTAAGGCGCGTTCACGGACCAGGGTACCATGTTTGCGGCCCAAAGTTAGCATTCACAGAAGGCCAATTGGGGGCGGTACATGGTTTATATAAGGCCAATCATCACCAGCCTTCCCAAAATAATTCCAATTGAGATAATATTTTATCCTTAACTCCATTTTTTACGATTCAAGAAGCTATATGACTCAAATTTTTGCAAAGAACACTGTGGTTGTGTATATATATATATATATATATATATATATATATATAAGATTCTGATTTCCACACATATTTTGAGGTAAATGTTGTTTTAACTGGTTATGCTCTCGTAATTGCATGAAAAGTTTAGGCTATGATATCTCAGTTGATTCTTGATAGAATTAAGTAAACGTTGAGTCCAAATTGCTCTACCTCCCTAGAGGAATGCGATGGTATATTTGGATTCTGATAAATTCAGCTAGTTTCTGTGAAATTGGACAGAGAAATTGTTGAAAGAAATATTTTCTGCTAAATAGTATAACCTTATTTTTAGGCCATTTCTCAGCCTACTAGGGTCCATTTTTGGCTAAATTTTAGGCTTTAGACTAAGGGTAGTGTGGTGGACATTTTATGGGTATTATTTTGGGATTTTGGGTGTGGGCAACATATTTACCCCATTCTAGGTGCTACTGAAGTAATTTCACCTATTTTTTGAGATGTCGCAGCTAGTGTGACCTTATTAACCTTATGAATTGTATTCTGACAGTTGAGCAATATTAGGAAGCGATTAGGAAGCATGGGTGGATCGATTCAAGATGCAAGGAATCATCTACGACATAGGCTAACCTTCTCTAAACCCTAGACTAAATTGGAATATATGAATATTGAACTGCAATATGTAAAAGGATGTTGGTTATGGGTTGAGCATGATATATATGTGGTATGTAATTGGTTGTACTCTATATGGATAGTATATGATGTTGTAGGGGTTGTACCCCTATGTTGGTAGCTGTGTTAGCTGTAGTTTAGGTATTAGTTAGTATTATTGACTACAGGGAGGCTTGGTGAAGACCGTATATGAGCTAATGCCCATAGAGCAGGTATGTATTCTTTCCTATTTCTTATATGTATGAGTGCATAGCTTGATGCTACTAAGATATGATGGTTGTGAGGTTCTTCATTGATTATATGTTATGCTGCGACTTGGTTCTGGAGTAGATATGACTTCGTTGGGCTCAGTTGTTATTGATACTTATGATATACATAGATACATACAGATATACATACACATATATGTATATAGTTTCCATGTAGTTGGCGGGATTTTGGCCTATTTAGCCCTGTTAGGCCTGGTTTAAACTTATCTAGGACATTTACACTCTGGTATATTGCTATTTATTATTTGGGTACTGGTTCTTCTTACCTAGGGTTGAGGTTATCTGCTGTTGTCTGGAGAGGTAATACTTATGCTTGTGTTGGTTTATGACTTCGATTTTGAGGTACGGTATGACATAGAGATTCAGATTTGGATAGATTGGTTGAGTGGATGACTATTCCTATTTTTTAAGTCTTGGATGGTGCTCTTGAGCTATGTTAGGACCCGTATTTTTAAATTTTGGAATAATTGTGAAATTTGGACAAATATTGAAAATTTCGAACAATTTGGGATTTAAGTGTTTCTTTAAAGGTTGAGATCGAGTGAATCTTTTTTTATAATTATTCTTGGAGTTAGAAATCATAAATCCTTAATTGGTCCTAATTTGGATAAGTTTGGGACCAAATGTGTATTTTGTTCAAATGTGTTCCTTAAGATTTAAAGTTGGTTGTGGGGTCATGTACATGGCTTTATTTAATTGGCCCAAGTGTATAAGTGTTGTCTATATATACCCTTATGCCTTATCTTTTGCAAGAACTCTTCAACACTTAGAAAAAAATAGAATAGAGCTAAACCAATACTGATGCTTTGTCTGCTTCCTTAGGAAGAAGGATCTTGAGTTTTATGTTGGTGATTGGGTGTATGTGAAAGTCTCGCCTATGAAGGGTGTTATGTATTTAGAAAGAAGAGAAAGCTAAGTTCCCAGTATGTAGGTCCTTATGCGATTGTTGAAGCAGATTGGGAATGTAGCTTATAGGTTGGGTTTGTCTCCAGAATTGAGCTCTAGTCACTTGATTTTCCATGTGTCTATGCTGTGGAAGATTGTTAGTGATACTAGTGCTATTGTACCTTTGGAAGTTGCTGAGGTTAAGGAGAAATTGTCTTATGCAGAAGTTCCGATTGAGATCTTGGATGGACAAGAGAAGAGGCTTACCAACAAGGATCAACATGTTGAAAGTGCTACATGATAAGTGGAATCAAGTATGATGCAATGATACCTTTATCCTTTCAAATCTACTCAAGCCTATGGTATTAGGTTGTTCCTATTCCTAGTGGTCCTAATTCTTCCACTCTTGACTTTCATGAGATGCATACATGTGCACGAAAAATGATATTTATGTTGTTTTGAACGATTTAAATACATTTTTATATGTGTTTTAATGACTTGATGATTTTCAAATGATGAATTATGCATTATACCTCGCGTTCGGATATTTCATGTTCTAAGTCAAGTTTTTCAAGACTTGTTCTGGCACATTTGAGGGTGCATGTTTCCAAAGGGGAGATGATATAAGGACCTGGACTTTGTATAGCTTTAGTGATGCTTAGAATTTGGTTACAAAAAAGTGTTTGACCAAGGTGTAACCTTATGGGCACCTCCGCAGGCCATGTGAACCTAATATGGGACCCCTCCAAATCAGTTTATACTCCTTCATTACTATCCGATCTTATTCTAACACTTAGCTTCTTATTCGTTCACTCAAAATGCTTCTCGAATTCTCCTTTTAATCTCTAGTATAAGGATCTGTAAGTGACCTTCAAGCCCATGCTAAATTCACTTTCAAGCCTTCAATACAAGATTTATTTATATGGTTTAGGGTCATCGTGGGTCCCTTTCATGAAGTCAAGTTCGAAGGAATTCAACTGGCTAAGTTTTTCACATGAACCAATAGAAGGGTCAAATTTAAATGGTCATAGCTCTTAGCACAAAAAGAACTAGAGGCCTATGACCTATCAAATTAAATCTAATTGAATTAGCTTTCTAACGCATTGGGTTTCACCTCATCCCAAGGTCAAATCAAGGGGTTATGCCTGTTTTCGTAATGCTCATCTGTGCAGGGGTCTATGTGGAATTTTAGCTCTGTGTCATTAATGGCCCTTATGTAATTTTGGGTTTTTCTAAGGGTATTTATGACCTCTTCCCCTATCCTAGACCCTTAAATCAGTTGATATTCTTTCATTCCAATCAATCCTCATTAGAAAAACATTCTTACTCTAGAAGTTAAATCCTAAAATTCTCTCTAAGGCTCATCTTCAAGATTCAAGCTAGGATTCAATTGGGGTCTCAGCTTCAAGCTAAAGTCTTCTCAAATTCATCTTCTTAAGCAAGGTATGTTGTTTTTAATCCTTGTTCCATTCAACCAAGAAGACCCAAACTCTTTCAAGTGATTTATCATGAAATTAAGCTTACTTTAAATGTGAGTTTTCATTATTTTGATTTATTAAGTTCGATTGATGTATGGGTTGTACTTTATTTATGATTTTAAGTTACTTTAAGCTATATTATGATGATTTACATTGAAGTTATGAAAGTACATGTCCCTTTTAAAACTTGTTTTGGGCCTGGGTGATCTCTGTTATTATTTTAAATGTGGATTTAATTATATTTTTCCTTGAATTTTATTTTATGTTGTTGATTTTAGATTGAGTCTGAATTACCCATGCTATTCTCACATCTTCGTGACATATAAATTCATGAACAGTGGATTTTATGAAAATTATGAAGTGGGTTAAGCCCATTTATGTTTTATGAAATAGTTTTGATAAGATTATGGTTATGACAAGAATGTAATCACATAAATGTCTATTGTTATTGGTTCTTTGAACATATTGGCTGTTTGCACCATATTGTTTAATTAATGAGCTATTTTTATGTATGAGAAATATGATATAGAACTATGATTTAGCTTTTTAGCCCATAAATGAATGATTATGTAGAATGTTTGGCTTTCAAGCCTAAATGTATATTGAGATGAATTGAAATTGAATGAATTTGGATTGGGTCATCCATGTGGGTCAACCCATATCTATATTAATATATCAATAAATCATATTTATTATATTTATTTAATTATTAAGAAAAGAGAATAGACACAACTAATTGAAAAGTTATGTCCCTTTAGAATTATAAAAAGGAATTTTTATCAGAAAAGTAATGGTTCTTTTTCTAATTTTTCTTCTCCTTCTCTTTTCTCCTCAATACTCAAGAACTCCCTGTGAAGATTCTTTTAAGTTTTCTTCTCCAAAAGTGTTGGAACAAAAATCTATAACAAGTTACTGTCACGACCCCACCAAGGGCCGTGACCTGTGCCCGTTAGGGACACCTACTCATGCAGAAACAGAATCATCCCAATT
>JAOTQR010089113.1:0-33809 GCA_025774065.1 Solanum ossicruentum
AATTGGACCCAAACTAAGTGAAGAGAAAGTTGGAAAATGGGCAGCCCAAGCCCATCAACTTGGAGACCTATTTAGGCACTAGTGCTAGGGTCAAGCTGCTGGATACCTAGCTTGATAATATATGGTATAATTTGGTCAAAGTTCAAGAGTAAGTTAGCCAAATTGGTCCTTTGAAAAGGGTTTACAAGCAGTAAATTTCCTTTACTCTTAGACTTGGAAAAATTTCAGCTTGCACAATTTTCTCTCTATACTTTCTTAACCTAGCAAGCAGCCACAAGGGAACTTCTAGGGTTCTTGGAGAAACACTACACCTTAAAGGTAGTGGTAAGTAAGTTTAAACATGTGTTTAGTATGGTTTTCTTATGAAAAAAACAAGTATATACTAGTATGTCTGTGTTGGAAATTTGGGACAACATGTATTTAGAAAGTTCTTGCACACTTGCCTTTTGTTTTACTGACTTCTCTATTGTTTGTGGACTGCATTATGAAGAGAAATTGATGTTTTTAATATGGTTTGAGTTATAGTTATTAGCCTAAGTTGTTGCCCTAATTTTGGTTTCATTTACAAACGCATTTTATTGTGTTATCTTAAGTGTAATGTTGATTGGAACTTGTGGGCTGTTAGATGGAAGGTTATTGGCTCACATCCTTCATGAAATCTTGAGTGCTGTTATAAGACTATTTTAAGTCTATTTGCATGTGTAAATGTTGTTGGAACAGTTTGGTTAGAGTTGGAAGAGGCTTGGAATTGTCGACGTTGAAATGCAGCAAAGGAAGGTAACGTTATGCTGTCCAATTTTAGGTTATGTAGAATTGTTATGTGTTGTGCTTTGTAGACTGTTGTAAGACTGTTATGACATTATTAAAGGCTGGACATGACGCGTATATGCGAATGTGTGTTATGAAAACACAGGCATGATGTGTATATGCGAATGTGTGTTATAAAAACATTATTAGGGGGCGGAAAAGTTGAAAGAACACACTCGAGTTTATAAATAGCCGCTTGCTATCCGTGTGTTGTTTTGTTATGTGATTGGTCTGCCAAGATGTGTCTATTGGCTGCTATACTAGTTTTATCACCTACTATGTTGTAGATAGGTATTTGGAGGAAGGGAAGGTTAACTCAATGTAGTAACAAGGTCAAACAACAAGGTATGTAAGGCTACTTGATTTCGTATTACTTGGCATGAAACGTAGATCCTTCCTTGGCTCATAAAGGCATCTACCAACTCCAACATAATTATTAACTGTGTCTACACTCTTGCACATGTTCATATGCTCCCATATATAGTCACCTTTAAAAATGCATACATACGTGGATACCAAGCCACAGGGGTCCTTGTTGCTAAATAAAGTTCACAAGTTGTCTCATTTCATATGCATTCCATTATTTGTGTAGCGTACTCTTTTCATTGACATATTGTCTTGTATGATTGTCTACATGTCACATGTTACATCTACAGTCTTTGTTTTAGCTCCAAAATTGTGACCACCAAAAGCACCATCTCAAAGGTAATTGAAAGGTAAAGTATATTGTTTATTGATAGGTGGTAGCCCGAGGGGTGGAAGAATCACCTAGCTAGGGATGATCCTACCACCGGTGGTAGCCCGAGGGGTTAAGAAAGAACCTAGCCAGGGATGATCCTGATACAATTTCATTATTGATCAGTTGGTCATTTGTATAACCAAGGTGGTCTCAAATCTTACACCGATGTATGGTTTCATTTGAGTTGTTACTTTATATACAGTATATCCTGCCTTACATACTCAGTACATTATCTCATACTAACGTTCCTTATGGGGGACCTGCATTTCATATTGCAGGTATAGGTGCTAGTAAATCTCCCTAGTAGGAGTACAGGATATCCAGCTACTGTTACCAAGCTCCAGGTTGCTTCGGAGCTTTGCATGTCTACAGCTTATATGTTTATATTAGATAGTTAGTTGAGGTGGGGCCTATCCTGACCCTTGTCAGATACTTTCTCTTATCTAGAGGCTTTGTAGACTATGTAAATTAAAGTGTGGTCATGTCTCGTACTTTAGATATCGTGGCCGCAATGACCTAGTAATATGCATTTGCTTTTGGCTTGTTATCACTGTTTATCTTCTTAAAGGCGTGTCAAATGTATAGATCCCTTATAATAGGTATAGAAAGCGCATAGATGCAGTGGTTCTCCCGAGCTGTAATGGGTGCTAGTCCGCCCTTACGGGACTTTGGGGCGTGACAGTGGCTTTTTGGAACAACCCCCAAGGATCCACCTCAGATTGTTACAAGATAAGGTTCTGGTAATCAAGGTCGGAACTTCAATCGAGAAGGGGCACACAGAGATAATAGGGGTGGATACCATGAAAAAGCGAGATAGTGCCAGACGTAGAATGGTGTAGAAGAGAAGGCCACAAAAATGGTCCTTATGTACTAGCACACAATCGTGATGCTAGATCAAATAGTTCAAGGATTGAAGAAATGTTTGATAAATAGTTGAAGAGGGCGAATCACCATGACGAGACTTTGAAGGGGATGAAGACCGATATTTCAAGAAAAAATAAGAAAATAGAGTCTCATTCTGTGGCAATCAAGCATCTTGAACAACAACTCATACAAAGGTATTCATATTTGAACCAATGCCAGAAGGGCACCTTACCAAGAAACATGATTAAAAACCCTAAGAATGAAGGGCATTACATGGCTATGATGACTCGAAGTGGAAAAAGCACCATGGATCCTCCTATGCCAATTGTTGATGATGAAATTGAGGAAAGAGCCATTGTTAGCAAGGTAATAAGAGAGGAGAAAACTCCAAGGAGTAGGGGAGTGGAAGACCAAGAGGTGGGAGAGCAAGAGAAATCCAAATCAATCCCAAAACCACCTCCTCCTTTGCCATGAAGGCTCAAGAAGAAGGAAGTAGATGGTAAGTTCAAGAAATTCTTATCGATGTTAAAAGAACTATCCATCAACATCCCTCTCTTGGAAGCCTTGGAGAAAATGCCCGGATACACCAAATAAATAAAGGATTTGGTAACAAAGAAACACACTTTGAGCCAAGAGCTATCACAAGAGCTCCAACACTGTAATGCAATCATGACCAAATGCCTAGTGCAAAAGCGTAAAGATCCTGGTGCATTCACCATCCCTAGCACTATTGGTGATGTTGAATTTGCAAGAGCATTATGCGACTTGGGGGATAGCATCAATCTAATGCCTCTTGCCATTTTCAAAAAGCTTGGTCTTGGCACCCCTACCTGCACAAGAATGAGGTTTCTCATGGCAGATCAAACCATAAAGAAACCTAAGGGAATCCTGCTAGATGTGCTTGTTAAAGTTGATAAATTCATTTTTTAGTGGAGTTCGTGATCCTTGACTGCGTGGTTGACTTTAAGGTACCCATTATTTTGTGGAGACCTTTTCTGGCCATTGGGAGGGCACTAGTAGATATACATTAAGGTCAACTTCAGTTTATGGTGAATAATCTTGAGGTTGCGTTCGATATTCGCCAATCCATGAAACATCCATATCAGTTCAGGAGCGAGGTGTGGGCCTTGATGATTGTTGATGAAGAAAGATTACAAAGTTGAGCCACGACGTTAGATAAGGCGCTTCTTGGGAGGCAACCCAAGCATTTTGCTAATTAATTGTTTCTTTGATAGTTAGAGTAATAGTAATGGTTTGTATTAAACAAACAGACAATGATGCAACTGCAATATTTTTTAGGATTACTGTGCTTTGAGACTTGGTGCGTAGGTAAAAATTAGAAGAATTGAAGATCTGGAAAAATTAGACCTGGAGAAGCTCCTATGAGCAGGCCTATGAGACGTAGTGTACACTATAACTCATAATCATGCTTCGTAAAAGGAAATAGTAAGCATCTAAAGTTGAAACATATGCTACGAGCCAACCTTATGATTCGTAGGATCCCTATCAGTCATAAGAGGGGTTCGTAGTGCCCAGGTATGATTTCTAAAATTTTTCTAAGTGTTTGGCAGGTACAAGACCCGAAACTACAAGTCGTAGGATGACCTATGACTCGTAGTCGGGGTCTCGTAGCCCCGATTTGATGAATTTTAAAACCTGACCCTGTTTGTGATAAAAAGGGGCCAAAATAATCTTTGACCCCAATTCCCCCATTATCTAACCCTAAACATGATGGAAAACCATTTCCCATCCTGTAGATCTATCTCCGACCAAAAATCCCAGTTGCCCACATCATTTTCAGGCGAAGAATCTGGCAAAGGGTACCAAGTCATAGATTTTTGACGCGAAAATCATCTCTCCTTCTTTTGGTTCACTTTTCAACTCAATTAGTAAGCTTTTCGATTTCCTTTTTAGATGATTATTGATAAGCTTGTTCCCTAAATGAGTATAGGTTTAGTTTGATCATGCTTGAATATGCTATACATTGCTTTGTTGAGCTGAGATTGTAATCTAGGATTTGTTGGATTTCAAAACAATTGAGTTGTGAAATAAGCCTTGTTGAGAGTTTTGAATGGATAGTTATGAATATGAAATTGGTAAATTTTTTGTTTGTGTCACAATATTGTTGCTCATATATGGATTGGAATTGTTATTGGAGTTGAAATTTTGGATGGTATAGGTGTATGGTCGTTTTGAATTGCCAATGTTAGTTTGGAGTTGAATTTGTGTCATTTAGTTTTTCTTTGCTCCCCTTTGCTTAAATATGTTGAGGTTTAGTAATGAAATTATGCCTTAAGTTAGAAATGAGTAGGCATTGTAGGTAGTTCTATGCACAGATACGAGGCACTCTTATGACTCGTAAGTTCCTATACAAGTCATAGTGGTCCCTTGTAGAAATAATTAGTCACCAGTAATTCATTCACATTCCTCATACGAGACCCACATATGACTCTACTACCTGGCAAAATTCGTAGTGAGGGTGTCATAGACTCAGTTGTGTTTTGAAAATGTTTTTGAAATTAGGTTTGAGATTAGGGCTATGACTTGTAGGTCATCCTATGAGTCATACCTGTGTCTCGTATCTGTGATCAAAAGGCATTTTTAAAGGTACAACTTGTTCTACGAGGCCAGTGTATGACTCATAGGTCGTCCTATGAGCCGTAGCTGCACTCTTACCTGCACATTTTCAGTTGCATCAGTTCTTGTTTTTCATTTGTTTAGTTTTGTTCTTTGTTACGTGTTAAGTAAGTAAATTGTCTTAATTCACGTATGGATTGTTGGTTGTGTTGCAGATATCTTGCTGCCCAAAGATAAGAGGGCAATCCAAATGTTCAGGTAGAGAGTAGTGGATGAGTCTTCCAAGACTGAGAGGTCCAAGGTTTCTGTTGAAGTCCACAAGGTCAGGATTGACCCTTTGGCCAATTTTCCTCAAACCCGAGCCCATACAGGTCGGGAACCTATGGAAGTTACAAGTTCCTCCCAGTCTTAAGCAAAGGTACAAGAAGTGGAGAAAAATGACTTAGGGAGTAGTTCACCTCGGATGACTCCTACACATTCTGGCTCCAAGTTAGAGTCCAAGAGCACTTTTCAGCTTGAGTAGGAGGAGACCCAGTCTCAGTCCTGGGTCTACTCCAAATGGTGTGTTGCGGGCATGAAAAAGATCTATCACCAGGGGCTAGAAGATAAGGGGCATAGCAAGTCGGTCCGACAATTTCACAAGGAGTCCAGGTTGAGCACATTGGAGCTAGATAGGGTACGTGACTAGGATATGGGATTGGACAAGCACGGGCTCCATTGGACTATGCAACAGTTGGGTAAATATTCCCCTTGCATAGTTTGTGAGTTCTTTGCGGCATACCTAACTACTCTCTGCCAGGGGTTGCCAAAGAACAAAAGGCTAATTGAGCAACCCAAGCTATGAGTAGTGACAGTCCGGGGGAAGACAATGGATATCTCAAAGGAGATGATACGACGTGTGCTATTTAGGCCTACTTATACAGTCCCTCAGTCCATCGAGGAGCATGACAACCGTATTGAGAAGATGAGGACAATGGTGACTGGGAAGAACATCAGGTCTGGGACAGAGCTCCTACAATGGATTGCTGGCCAGATTTTTGAGGAGGGAGTTGAGTCAACATAGGTCAGAAACCACATAGATCCCATAGTAAAAGCCTAGCTCTCATTCAGGGCCAAGTTCTGGTAGTCTATTATCCGTTGGCATATTAGGCCAACTTTTACTGATAATGTGATCACCCTCGAGAGGGTGGTACTTTTGGCCAGCATCACTATGCTATAGATTGGGCTTGGATTATTTCATAGCAAATCAATGAGGCTGCACCTCGGACGAGAACCTTCACTTCCGTTTCCAATTCTGATTCATCGACTATACAGTGCAATAGGTGTTCCTATTGACCCTCATCGGGACCGTCATGCAGAGGCCACCCGCACTATGGATCCTAGCCTGATAAAGGCTGACGAGAATCCGATGGCCTTACCACGACCATCTCTTCCAGCTATTCCAGTGCTGTTCCCGGTAAAGCCGCATATCCCATGCTCACCTCCAGCTACCACCGCCACTAGTCTGGCTACTATAGAGCCCACATCTACCGGTGAGATCGAGTCGATACCTTCATCCAGCACTCCAACACCAACATCTCCTTCTTTATAGGTTGACCCTCTCTTCTTTACTATTGCATTTCAGGCTTTATTATGCAGGGTTACTGTAGTGGAGGGGAGGCTTTGTGAGCTGTTAGCACGAGTTCGGCCATTGATTGATGAGACTGCTCGGGACTTCAAGGAAACGATAAAGGAATTTTCGCATGATTTAGTTGATGATAGAATCTGAGTGGTTGATGCACGGGTCAATGCATTCGAGGTTAGAGTCCAGAAAAGGCTCGAGGGTGCTAGGCCTGCTGACATGAGTGCGGTGACTGATGAGTTGACCAGGTTCAAAGCCAATTTATTGCAATTGTTGGCAGCTCCAATTCTAGGCCAAGAGGTAGCACAGGGAGGTGATGAGGCTTTTGATTGGCTCACTGACCTTCCGGACACCCAAGGAAAGAGGCCCCTTGAGCATATTGACCCAGAGATAGTCCCGAAGAAGTCGCGATAAGAGGAGGAGCCCATACCGGAGGAGGTGGTACAGGAGACAATCATATTGGTGGCTATACAGAGAGAGAGCATAGCATACCACACTTGGAGAGGGTAATTTTGGCACTGTAGTAGAGGAGGAAAGACAGCCCCAGGACCCCGCTGATCAGACCGAGACTGGTGCATGAGCACCAATATGTTCGACTTCTTTTGACCTAGTTATTATATTGACATTTTTGATACTTTGTTCTCTTTCCATACAATCTTGTTATTATGTTGATTTTTGGTTATTTTTTAATTATGTTTATATTAGATATTATTTTTACATTAGATGTTATTTTTACTTCTAATTTGGGTGTATTTAATTTGAGGACAAAGTATCATCTTTTGGTGGGGTAGTGGAAGTTATGGATTAAGGTGAAGTCTGAGTAGCCTCAAGTCCATAACTTCCCCTATTTTGGTTCCAAGGTTTTCTTGTCGTGTTTCTTTTTCATTGTGGATGTTTAGTTTTTTGTTGAACCAACATATCTTAGGAAGTATAGAAAATTTTGAAAATGCATAGTAATAATATCTTTTGGCATTTTTATAGTTCTTAGATTTTCTTTAAACCTTTGATGCAAAATTGGGTATCCCTCAAAATTTTTGAGGTTGTGATTAATGATGCATTCAAACATTTTTGGAGTATATAGCAATGTTTGTTTTGATATTGCTAAGGTACGCTGAGACTGAAAGCATGACTTGTGAGTTTATACTTGATTGTGGATACAAAAGTCATGTGTGTGAAATTATTTTGATGCATTCATGTATCATTGTATGGACTCAGAACTTGCCCTAGTACTCTAAGATTAGTTTTATGAATTGGTTGATTTGGAAGTGATCTTAGGCCTTTATTATAATTGTAAGCCTACTTTGGCCTAAATGAACTAGTGAATCCCTTGTTCCAAATGTTTGAGCTTCTCACGTAGTCATATTTTTTTCTTGACATCTTGCTAACCTCACCTCATTCCTACTTTTGCCTAAATGAACTAGTGAATCCCTTGTTCCAAATGTTTGAGCTTCTCATGTAGTCATATTTTTTTCTTGACATCTTGCTAACCTCACCTCGTTTGATGAAATACCCTGATGTTGGCCCTAATCTATCCTTGAGCATATGACCCTTGATTAGGGTTAAAAGCCTAAGTTGAGGGTGGCTGCATCGGTGGTACTAGTTTGAGGCATAGATATTGTGTACTTCACTTTAGGCTAAAAGCCTAAGTTGAGGGTGGCCCTTATTGTGGTAAAATAACAAAAATGAGATAGTTGAGGTGAAATGAAAGAAAATAAATAATCATGAGCCGGGTGAAGAAAAAGAAAGAAAAAGAGTGCCTTAAGATGAAAAGATTTGCAAAACATGAGTTCAAAATCAAGGCACAACTGAAGAGTGAAAGAATAAGCTCGGGAAAAGCTTAAAAAGGGGGAATAAGGGATAAGTTAGTGAAAGAGTTGGTGTATGAAAGAAAAAAGTGTTGGTAAACACGGTTCAAGGATAGTTTTTAGTCATTATTTTCCCGAAGTACCATACCAAAGCACCCTGAGTCCATGTTATAAGCCAATAAGTCCTAAAGTGATCCCAATCCAGTTTTGAACCAAACCGAAAAATGAGTATAGGGGAAAGCTTATGGTGTTAGTCACTGTGCATGAATTTCAATTGTGAGAGTGAGAATGCTTCCTCTGTTCCTCATTTCTGAATATGCTTGAGTGAGTATAAGGGACTTCTTTCTAGTGAGGATATTTGTAGTACTTGATTAGCATATGACGATTCCAGTGATTGTGGAAGATTGATGCTCCTTATTTTATCATGGTTTGGTATCCCATTATGTTCTTGTTTGCTAAATAATTTTACAACCTTATTTTGAAATGGTAGTTGGGTACCTTAATCAGAGAAGTTGATATGTATGCCATTAGTCTAGGTGCTATGTATTTCTCTTTGTCTGTGTAGATTGAGTCGTTGCTTGAGGACAAGCAACAATTCTAAGTTGAGGGTGTTGATATGTTGTCATAATACAACACATTTGGTGCCTAAATAAGGGATTTTGTGAGTTCTCAAAGCGACTTTTTAGTGTTTTGATGTGTTTTTGTGTTAATTTTGCAGAAAAGTTAAGTTCGCATAATTTTGAAGAAACATTACAGATTTTGCTGATGAATAGGCCATACAACCCCACCTACGAGTCATAGCTCACACTACGAGTCATAGGTTGTGTTGTTGCAAGAATCAGAGACCAAAACTTAGAAATCTTCCAAGTGAAGGTCACTACTACGAGTCTAGCCTACGAGTCGTAATACACTCTATGACTCATACAAGTGGACTCATAGCAAGATTTAGATCACCAAAATGTTGGACCAAAAAACTGAAGACCAACACTACAAGATCAACAGGCGAGTCATATCCCAAGCAATGACTCATACCTATGGGTCATACTAGTTCATTCCAAGATGCCAAGATCCTGATACAAGATCCCGACTACGACTCATAGGTTCCCCTATGAGTCATAACTGCGAAACTTAACAGCTGCTAGCTGTATTTGCTATGCAAACTTTAGGGTTATTTTGTACACACTATATATAGTTTAAGTTAGGTTATTTTGAAGGGCGACTAGAGACACTACTCTAACATATTTTTGAATCTTTTCTTAGGTTTTAGAGTTTTGTTCTTTCTTGAAAAAATTCATATTGGAAAATTGCAAATCTTGCTTTGTGTGCATTGTTGATCAATTAAGCTTATGGGTTTGCAACTTGTGCTGCCTATTTCCTTCATTATTATTGGTGAAACTTTCAACTATGTCTCTTATTTGCATTTTTGTGTCCTTTGCTTTAGCCATGAGAAGCTAAGCACCCACAATTGGGGTTGTGGGAACCATGGGTAGTTGACTTGAAATGACCTATGTTTTGTTAATATTTATGATTAGGGTTTTGCATGTATTGTTTGTTTCTCTTCATGATTAATGTTGTTTGGTGGTGGCCAACACTAAACCCTGCCTACTACCACGATCCAGACCAAGGTAGTGACAAATAGGAAAATGGAAGTAGATGACAGGATTCAGTTAATGTATTCTCATCTAATCGATCAAACCTAACCAAGGGGAGGTTGACTAGGACAAGAGGTAACTGTTAGTTGGCACGCCATGGTAGCCGACCAAGCCCCATGGTGAAATTCGACCTTCACCTTCACAAGAGGGATGGAAGAACCTGAGTTATTGTCTTGCATGCAATTCAATAATATTAGGTATGTTATCTGGGTTAATTGAGTCAATGAACAATGGGGAACACAATTCCCAAGTTGTTCCAAAAATTGAGCATTTTTTCGTATTCTAGTCAGCATTTATTTTATGTTCTTCTGGGATCACAAAAAGAAACCCCTCTTTTAGAGATTTTAGTGATAGATACTAGAAATGATTAGTAGTGAAATCCTGTAGTCAAGTCCTGTATTCCCTGTGGATTCTACCCTAACCTCGATTAGGTTAATTACTGATAGCGACCGCTTTCTTATTAGAGCGTAACCATCATCAAAGAGCATTTACTGTCTCCTCATAATCTGGGATACCATCACCATGAAAATTCATCAAGACTGCCTCCAAAGTGTCAACTCCTAGCCGTAGCTCAGCAGGTACTTCTGACTCATCATTATCATCAACAATTTCAATTACCGAAACTACCCTCAGATGACAATTCTTCCTTTCTTGTTGACAAAGATGAAACACGAGCTCTTCTTCCCTAACTCTAAATTTGAGTAGCCCTTTCTCCATATCAACTAGAGTGTGACGTGTAGCTAAGAAAGCCCTCCCCAAAATAATAGAAACTGCAAAATCAACCTCATAGTAAAGTATAACAAAATCCGCGGGAAATATAAATTTGTCTACCTTTATCAACACACCATAAAGCGCTCCCATGGGTTCCTCAACTTTTTTGTCTACCTTTAGCAATCACATTTTTTTAGGAGTAGGAGTTCTCGAGCCAAGTTTCTTGAAGATAGCAAGCGGCATTAAGTTAATGCTAGCACCCAAAACACAAAGTGCTCTAGTAAACTCTACTTCCCCCATGGTATAGTGAAAGCACCTGGGTCTTGACGGTTTTGGATCAATGACTTAATGGTGAAGGCACCACAATGTTGAAGGGCATGTGAGAGATCTTGACTCACCATTCGCTTTTTTGTGACCAAATCCTTCATGTACCTTGCGTAACTCGACATCTTTTCTAAGGCTTCAATTAAAGGGATGTTCACCGTAGTTTCTTGAGTATTGATAGGACATGCTAGAGTTTGCTCTCCTCTTCCATCTTCTTGATTCTTTGAGGAAAATGCAGAGGAGGTCTCAAGAAGTTCTTATACTTCCTCGGTATCTCACCCTTTTCAACTACCCCATTTTTTGCATCATTATCTCTATCAGCCACAACCCTCCTCATGCTTTCTTTCTTTTGTAAATTTTCTGCTTTGGCTAGCATGGAATATTCAATGCTACTTTTACCTCCCTTAGGTGTAATTTTTATGTAATGTCCCTCATTCTTCGGGCTTTGGACCTTATTGCACGGGAAAGCACCCTTTTGGCGTTGATTCAATTGGAGGGACACTAGCCCAAATTTTTGTTCCAACTGCTTGATCGCCACTGAGTGAGACCCTATCCTTTTGTTGATACTTGAGATATCTGTTTTGATTCCCTTCAAATTCTTATCTTGGTGATCGGCCCACTTCAACAACTTGTCAAACAATTCCTCAATCCTTGAATTGATAGAACCAACTTCGCGATTATGAGGAGGCACATAAGGACTCTTTGGCCCCATTTGACTTTTAGTACTCTATCTCTCTCAAAATAACCACCATAGTTATCTCTATATGCACCCTCTCGGTTATAGTTCTGACATTGATTTTTGAAACCTTGATGCCAACAGTCTTGGTTAGACCCTTGGGCATTGTTCCGAAACCTACTGCTTGATCTCTAACAAAGCAAGTATCTTCATCATAATATGAGTCACCATACATGGGCTCTCTTGGGGGTTGGTGGACTGCCATATGAACACTTTCTTGAGTTTGTTTGACCACCAAGTCCATGCTAGTTTGGAGTTGTGCAAGTTATTACATGATCTCATCATTGATTTATGCTTGAACCGAACTAATGCTCACCACACAAGAGCTTATTGTAGTAGCTCTCTCCTTTTGACTCCATGCTCTATTGGTCTTCACTACTTGCTCCATCCTTCTGAAAGGTTAGTCTAAAACATGCCTCCCAGGATTGTATCAGCACATGCTTGATAATTCTCATCAAGAGCCGATAGAAAATTTCTACTAAGGTGTCATCCATAATCTTATGGTTCGAAACCATTCTCAAATACTTGGTGAACCTCTCTCACATTGTACTAATGGAATCACTAGGCAATTGCTCAAAGTTATTGATTTGTTCCTTTAGTTTGAGCATCTTTGACCTTGGAAAATATCGCTCTAAGAATGCTCTTTGCAATTCTGCCCAACTAGTGATTGAACTTTGTGGGAGTTGTGACAACCATATTACTGCATTTCCTATAAGAAATAAAGGGAATACTCATAACCCTATAAAATCCATAGAGAGATTTTGTGTACCCATCACACTTTTACACACAAATGCAACATCATGAAGATGATTATGAGGATCCTCTGTAGCTAATCCTGCAAATAATCTATCACGACCCAAGCCTAGGGCCTAGACATGACCGACGAATAGGGAACCCGGAGGAATCCCAAACAAGCTTAATAGCATATCATTGCACATCCTTGGTCATAGAAGTAATGTAAAACAACATAAGAGGCATAAACAAGGGAAATTGGGATTAAAGGAGAGATATTAATACTTAAGTAATTGTAAAAGTTTAGAAAACAAGGGCAAGGGACTATGGGAAAAGCTTGCATAATATCATAATCAAGAGACAAAAGACTCAAGGCTCGTATGATAGGTACATAACATGTCTAACAATACCTCTATTACATAGATAAGAGCAGGGGCCAAGACAAACACAATCGGGCTCAACCTCATAGTCAAAATAGAAAGTAAAGAAGAGTGTTTCAATACATAATAAAAGAAACATATGCTAAGGTCCCCGAAGTTGAGGACTCACCAACTAGCTTGAGTAGTACTAAACTAGCCACGTGGAGGAGGAGGAGGATCAACTTAGGCTTTGATCCCTATATGGTGATATCATGTAGGGAAGAGTATGTATTTTTACGTTTGAATGTACTAAGTATATAGGATGCAATGCAACAAGACGGAGGCATCATAATCAAAATGCATAATAATAAGCAATAGACATCATATAGAAATATGGCGTGAATGATCAATGCATAAGTAAAACATGCTTAAGTAACTCATGCTCACATAGAATATCATATGTGTAGAAGAGGCTAAGCTATATTTTCAAGGTACAAATTGATGGTTGATGATGGTTTCACCCCATCACCCTAGCATTGTGGTATAAACCCCTCACATGGTTGATGATAATCACAGCTTATCACTACGGTGGCGAAGTACAAACCCCTCACATGGTTGATGAGTACAAACCACCACCTTGGTCCTGGGCTCTTATCCCCTCGGATTGGTTATGATCTAATACAACACTTTATATAGATTATATCTTATACATAAGCTCATTTCATCAGCATATAGTCATTCTCATCATATCTCATGCTTTGAACCTTCAACTCCTTAGGAAACCACATCCGGACATTTTATCAAATACCTAAAGGATGTGTAATGCTAGCATAAAACCATGAATTATAGAGATGAAATCATGTAAGAAAATCCATTGTAAAACCATTAATCAACACCTTGCAACACTGTCAAGCAACGTACATCAAAAATCCTTCTCAAATCTTACAATAGATCAAAGATTTATAGATCAACAAATAGCACAACAATTACAATTTTACATAACTTTAACATAGTGTGCAGTGAATTTCATAATAACCAAGACTCATTTGTAAATCAACTTTAAATCATGCAATTTGAGTAAAAGGAGACTTAGGTATCATGGGTGAAAGGAACCCATGACGAAACTCACTTACCTCAGCTTAGAGATAAACTTGGTTAAGATTGGAGATGGAGACTTGAAGTTTGAGGAAGAACCTTGAAGGAAAACCTTAGCTTGGGATGAGGGTTTGATAGTTGAATTTGGTTTGAAAATATAGCTAATTGTTTGAGTAAGTATTGGGGAGTGTTTTGGATTAAATGAGGGTCAAATAAGACTAAGTATAGGTATTTTCAAGTATGGGAATCCTTAGGACCAAGACTTGAAAGTCTTAGACCGAAATAAAAAAAAGGGGACCAAAATAACATTGTTCCGCGTCGCGGAAGTGACGTAGATTACTCACTGGAATTTGCATTTCTGCACAAATGAGTTCTAAAAAAATGGGCATAAACTCTTCATCCAAACTCAAAATAAGGAGAAACCAAGTGTGTTGGAAGGGTAATTCAAAGAGAATTAATTTGGTAGGTCGTGGGCCACCTAGTTCTTTGTGTGCTAAGAGATATGTCCCTTTAAGGTTGACCCTTTTAAATCGTAATTTTGTAATATTCATATTTTGATACGGTTGCTCTAAAATTCGGGTTAGACCCATCTCTCACTCAATTTGCCTCCCGGAACAAGAATATGAAGTTGGAGTTTCAAAATAGCATACATATTTTTGGATATATGAAAATTACAATTTCGGGAACTTTTGAGGCACATTTTGGGACACTTTTTTTAGGGACCTTTCACAAATTACGGTTCTGAAGAATCTGGAGTAATCCACTTGACATTATGAATTTAGTGTCTGCTAGTAGTGGTGGCAACACTATAGTACCTGTAACATCCATTGTCATAGGGTTCAACCGATATTGATTCCAACCATATGCATTCTTATTGAAATCTATGTAGTTTGGCCTATTTTCCCTTGGTGGTGGATTCTCTTCTCTACCCACATCATCATCATGTTGACCTCTATCATCATCAACTGCAATATCCACGTTTTCTTGGGCTATTCTCCTTGCAACACGATGAGATTCAAGATTAATTAGAGCTAAGGGACTGTCTTGGCTCCTTGTGTTGGGCATACACCTAGTATACCCTGCAAAAGAAACTAAATGACCAAAACAAAAACAAGAATAAAATAAAAGAGAATTGAGCAATGAACAATTGAATTAACTATTAGTGAAATCAAGTCAAAACCTCACTATATTCCTCGACAACTACACCATTAATTTTGATCACGCTCAAATAGTACCTCTCACTTTGAGGATAATGCGATCGTCGTCGAATGTAAAACATAACCATAGTTTAGGGTCGAATCCCAAGGGAATATAGTGTTTTGCCGTATTAATTCACCAACATTTATTTCAAACATTAATTAACTCTATTCTCAATTAAAGTAGGTTTTTGAAATAGTTTATAAGAAACCAAAAATATACTAAGAAAGTAAAGAGACAATCGAATCGGAGAGCAACTTGGGAAAAACTGTTCCCATGATTCACTAACTCAAGCACACTAGATAACACAACTTAAATTAGGACATCGCATGCAGGATGGTAACTTAGATTTTCCAACCCTTGGGCAAAGGTGAAGGTTAAATTTCACTATAGTGCTTGGCTAGCAACTATAGTATGCCAACTAGATATTACCTATTGTCCTAGTCAACCTCTTCTGGGTCAGATTTGGTTGATTAGATGAGAACACATCAGTTGAATTCTGTTACTTATTTCCTTTTTCTATTTATCAGTACCTTGATCATGATCATGACTCTAGGCAGGGTTTAATGTTCACCCTCATTAAATAACAAGAAAAATGAAGGAAAATAGACAATACATGCAAAGAGGTGCAAATAATCCAAATTATTAAGCTAGCTACTCATGGTTCCCACAACACCCCAATTATGGGGGTTTAGCTACTCATGACTTGGGCATCAAAACAAATAATGAATGAAACACACATAGTTGAGAAATTACCTAAAATTAATGAAATACAAGGAAAACTTTTCTAGAATCACAAGCTTGAATGATGAAATTGATTTACAAGTGATTCATAATCTCCAAGTTGAGTCTCCAAATTAAAACCTAGTCTAAAACCCTACAATATTCTAAGAGCATCTCTTTCTAAAATCTCTCTAAAAATCTGTGTAACTGTCTTCTTCTTCTGAAAACCCTAACATATACTATTTATACTATTTACAATATGGTCCTTAAAATAATTTAAAGATCTGCAACTGTTATGACTTCACTGGTATGATCTACCTCTACGAGTCGTAGTCTGGTATACGTCTCATAGTGCCATCTTGTAATCTACCCTTATATTTCTTGTTCCAATTTCAATCAACACTGTTAATCACTATGAGGCCCCCTTCTATGAGTCATAATGAAGACTACGACCCATAAGTTGGTCTCGTATGGTTGAACTTTAATTTCTCAGATTTTTATTTTGGAAACTGTTAATCACTATGATCATCCCCTATGGCTCATAGCTTGGGCTACAACTCATAGTGGGTCTCGTCAATCCTCAAATTCAACAAAATCTGCTACTTTTCCCCAAAATCAGGCCAACCTGTATTTTTTACAAAAAATAAATACAAAAAACATAAAAATCATAAAAAGTCGCATTGAAAACACAAAAAATTGCTTGTTTGAGGCACCAAATGTGTTGTACTTTTACAGCACATCAAAAGGGTGTTGTAAAGAAGATGTCCAGTTTTTCTACAACAATGTAAGAGGCCCCGATTACAAGTTCTGAACTTCAATATTGGCTGTAAAGTGTTTTCGTGAGGCATGCCGATCAGTTCTCCTGAGTCATTTAGGATTTGAATTTTAATTATTATAAATAGGTGTTTTAGGTTATTTTTCGATGACACACGTTAGTTTTCATAAGTTTTAGGTTAGTACTTAGAGAGCTTAATATTTAGAGAGAGAAAATTATAAGAGAGTCTTTGAGAACATGTGTGGTTGAATTTGATCTTAAAGCTTATGATTCTTATTGATATTGGATTGTGTTTTCTTAAATCTATTGTGTAAGTGTTTAGTTATGTCTTCTCAGTTCATAATATCTTTATCTACACATAGCATGAGTAGCTGAATCCACAACTAGGGTTGTGGGAACCATGAAGAACTAATAAAGTAAAATCAAATAATTCACAATTCCCAGATGGTGTATATGCATGTACTAATTAACTCTTATCGTTTTGCATATTTTCTTGTGGTGGCCAACATTAGAACTCGCCTAGCTTTATTGACTAGACCAAGGTAGTACTGAATAGGAAAATAGATTATTTAACAGGATTCGATTGATGTATTCTCATCTAATCAGCCAAACTGGGCCAAGGTGAGGTTGTACTGTGACTAATAGGTAATGGTTAGTAATACACACTATGGAGAAGGGCCAAGTCGCATAGTGAAATTCACCTCTCACCTTTGATCAAAAGGCTTGGTGAACTTAAATTACTATCATGCATGCTATCTAATAGAAAAGAATTAGGTTATTCAGTGATACTGAGTTGGGGAATCGTGGGAAACATAATATGCTAGTTGCTCTCTATTATTGATTTTTCTCTCGTGATTGTTAGTTAGTTTTATTTTCTCATTGATTATTGCAAACCCATACCCCTTTTACAGAATTGAGTTGGTTAATTACTTGGACTACATATTGGTGAATTTTGTTGAGTCCATGTATTCCAACCCCTAACCTTGGTTAGGTTTTATATCTTGAGAATGACCCCTTTATCCTCTAAGAAGAAGGTGTAACTTGGGGGACATCACACATCAACTCCCTCAACATAAAATTGTTACTTGTCTTTAAGCAACAAACTCAATATATACAAGTAATACAGTAATGCACAAACCTCAACCCAATGGAATACATTACATCAAAGGTTAAACTCAGATGCCCACACCACCTTTTCAAAACATACTTAGATAGCCATCTAGCAAACCAATTCAAACTATTACATGTGACAACAAAACTATGATAAGTGAGATATTATCAACAATCCACAATCATTGAATAAGTCTAATGCTAACAATGCATGCGAGTTCCCTCACAGAAAAAAGTCCCATATCTCACTCTCAATGATGTTTTTATGTATAACTTTGGAACTATGCAAAATCGCTCACCCTCACAAAAGATATTCATGCATCATGCCTAATACCATAGGCTCATCCCTATACTCATGATTAAGAACTTCGACTACTTGGACTAAGATCACTTTAGGACATTATAGGCTTGTAACTTAGGCTTAGGGGGCTTTGGTATGGTATTTTGGGAACATAGTGACTAGGCCCTCCTTGACACTATGTTTTCCTACACTTTTTCCCCACCAATAATGTTATTTTTCATCTTATTCTCCTTTCTCCTATCTCAAGCTTTTCTGGGTGTTTTCTTTTCATTTTTTTAGCTTTTTTTCCTTGCTTTTACAATTCATTTTATCTTTTCAACTCACAACTAAGGCATCACTTATTTTTTTCTTGCACCTAGTACTTGATATTTCCCCTTGTCTCTGTATCACTAACTTTCCCCCTCTTTTTTCTATTTCACCCTTACATCAGCCACCCTCAACTTAGGCTTTTGGCCTGGGTTGAGGTGCATACTATCCATCTTCAGAATCAGGACTACTTTCGGTAACCACTCTCAACTTAGGCTTTTTGCCTCACTCAAGGTACACAATGTTCAAAGAAGGACTAGGGCTAATTTCAGAATTTTTCAACTAACAAGGCTAGGTTAATTAGGTGTTTCAAAAAATGGGTACTCATCAGGCTCAAACATTAGGATCAAGGGTTATAATGTAATTTATGTTGGTTATTTAGGATAAGTGAACTTTTAAGAACAATGCCTAAGAACTTTTCCTAATCTGATTAATCTACAATCTATCTTAGAGTAACAGGGCAAGTTCTGAATTAGCACACAACGCATGAATTTAGAAATTTATGCTCACGCTCACATGGAACTGACTAGATTATCAACAAAAAGACTCTTAGATCATGCTTTTTATTTTAATTTATCCTTAAGCATTGTTAACAGACCTAAACATTCATGGTTGCTATCTAATTTAACTAATCAAAATTTTGGTTGGTATCATTTTTCAAACAAAATACAAAAACAAGCTATATGCCATAACTATTAGTACTATATGCTACAAATACTACCTAAACATCCTAAACATGTTGTTCAACAGAAAATAAATATCCATGGGAAAAAAGAAAACAGGCAAGAAAACCCTACTATCAAAAATTAGGGTAGTTATGGACCCAAGCTACTCATACTTCACTAAGGCCCATAACAACCCACACCCCATCGAAAAAGATGTGCATTGTCCTAAATGCAAAAAATCATACAAAACTATGATATAAGAGGTCAACAATCATACTTGGGCACCTAAGCGCCTGTGTGTGACTAAGTTTGACCACCCTCGCCTTGTGGGGCGGCCTCCTTAGTAGTAGTCCTCTGTGCGGAGGGTCCAACACCCCTCACCTACTCTACCTCACGAGCTCATTGTTTATTTTCCTTTTGTCTTGATTCTCTCAAAACCAGCTTGAGCTCTTCTTCCTCTGTCAGCCCCGCATAAAATCGTATGGCATCAAGATCATCATCCAAGTAGGTCCTCTTTTAGTGGGAAGGCTAGATAGGCTCATCAGAAGCAAAATGATCTACTACCGGCACCTGGAACGTGGTCTCTAGTAGTGTCACTAGTGCTTCCAATGCTACTATTATATCGGCCCAGAGCCTGTATCAACCAGCAATACCTAAGGCCTCGATCTTCGTCTGTATGGTCGTGATATTTGCTGGCCAGGTCGTGCTCAAGCTCTGCTTTACCCTCACCTCGAAGGCGTCAATACAAGCATCGATAATGGAAAGACAATCCTAAATAGTGGAAATTATGTATGCCTGCGTGCAACTCTCTAAGTGTAAAATCGCCTGGCAGACCCATGGCCTAATTTGCTAAACTAGCAGAGTCAACTGTGACTCAGCATGTGATAACCTTTACTCTATGACCTGTATATATATGGAAGACATGTAACCCATGTGTGCGGGTGCAACCTGTGATGACATAGTTGTGGTGTAGGGATAGAAGTAGTGGGTCTCCTCTCCTCATCTATCTCGGGTTGTGGGGGCTTATCCTTAGTAACAATAGAGGTGGTAGTGGTGTGTGGAACCTCAGGTCGTGGCACCAAGGCATACATCTCTTGCATTGGCGCAGGCTGGAGCTTTGCTCATTGTAGTTCCATAGGGTTCTCCTTAGCCTTGATCAGGCTAGCATCCAAAGTGTGCTAGGCCTCAATTAGTGAGTCCAGCTAGTGTAGAATCTCACTTTTGAATCTAGATAGAGTCTGCTTAGGGAGGCCTCGTGAATCTTCTTAGCAATGAGGTAGGACCAATCAATCTTATAACTAACTAAGATGTTTGCAACTAGCACTGCACACTCCGGTGTCAAGATATTATCAGCAAGTCTCAATCGTATATGTAATCTGACATCGTCCACCAAAGCTTGGTGGGGAAACTAAGCAAAGCCTTGAATATAGGCTCCGAGTGAGTGGCAACCCATGCAGGTTCTGGACCCTTCTAAGCAATATATCCATCCATCCATCTCATCATACTGGCTCAATGCTCTAGATCTCTCATCACTAGCAGGCCCCTCGTCTTCCCCACTCTGTAGTCGAACTCAACTCTAGATCTAGGAGAAGTGAACTCTGGCCCATATAGGAGTGGTCTCTGAATTATCCACCTACTGTCCCCTAACTCTGGTCTCGGTCAATATGGGTTGAGTAAGGGGCTTCGTCCTCTTGGGAAGAGTACAATGAATAGTAGCTATATATGATGAATAAAACTCCCTCACTATGGTCGCGGAGTATCACTTATGTGATTATGTGAGCCACTAGAGCCTGTATCTGATCATTGCGTCTTGGAGATTGGGGACACTATCGAGTTTGTCTGGGATGACACAGGTCTTGTCATAGATGAAGCAGGCTGGCTTGCCCTGCTCTTTATTATGCATATCCTCCACATAAATATCGCACATGCCCTCGATGTACCACCGAATAGTAGATCATTTAGTGGAGATGGTGATGATCACGGTATTGTGGATGACTCCATATCTAATCCATCGTCAGAGCCTGACTCAGAGCTAGACTCCTCTCTAGATGGAGTCATTTGATAGAGTTGCTCCTACCATCATCTCCCTCATTAGACTGGGGAGTACGAACAACAAAAGCCAGAGTTTGCCCAGCTCTGGCTGCTTTTATTTGAGGTCTAGCAGCCTCTAGGTCTAGATGGATGCCAAGTTCATCTAATGAACCACTCAGTGTGGAGGTCATCCTCTGAGGGCTCATCTCTGAGCCTCCTCTATAAGGACTTGATCTCATCACGTTTTTCTTTGGGTGCCATAGTACCTGAAACATGAACATTTAAGCACTCAGGTTAGTCCCACAGATCAAAAGATGAAATGCCAAAACAACTTGGACTTAGTTATAGAAGATTCTACTAAAGCAACTCTATGGGCCATAGTGGAAACTATGAGCCATAGAAGGCTCTCGTAAAACATTGCTCACAAAAAGTTTACTCACTAGAAATGTGTACGAGACCAGGTACGACTCATAGAATATTCTACGAGCCATAGAGGATCCTAATGTCTGAATTTATTTCATGAAGGGTTCTAAGAGACCATTGTATGATCTATAAAGTGTTCTACAAGCCATAAAGTATTCTATGAATCATAGAATGTCTCGTTTGATAGGTACTCAGAAACTTTAATTTTCTAGAATCTTGTACGAGGGACAATTATGACTCATGGAATGTTCCACGGGTCGTAAAAGTCAGTCATAGACTAGAAAACTTAGTCATATGAGTTTCTAAATCCATCACAACGAACCCCTATATGAATTTTTTCAATTTGTTTCGAACAACATCGAAGCAATATGCACACACCAACATGATTTTCACATAGCAACCAATACCCCAACATGCTATTCAACACATGTACCCCATCAAAAATAATGAGACATGTTTCCCCAACCCATTCAACCCTTTATGAATGACTTATCACCAAAATTATGCACTCATGCTATCACACACTGAATATCACACATACAATCAATTCAATTACATGGTGAGTCATACTCGCCCCTTAGACTTATTTGCTATGTGATTCATGCTAATCCTATACCCTACAACATCCCTATTGCATGATTCCGAAGTCCAACTTTCCCTTAGAAATTATTTGTTACGTGATTATTGTTTGATTATGCTTCTGCAAAACCAAGGATGTGCCATATATGCTTAAGAGGCTTGTTTGGGGCCCCCTTGGGTTCCCTATCGCTGTGTCACATCTAGGCCCTATATCATGACCCAAAATAGGGCCTAGATGTAACACGACGAATGGGGAGCCTAAAGGAACCCCAAACAAGCCTCTTAGAATATCAAACACATATCTTGGCTACGGGAAGAAAAATAGAACAACATAAGAAACATAAACAAAGGAAACTAGGACTAAGTGAAAGAGTTAAACACTTGAATAACATAAGTGAGTCAAAGCTCAAGCATAATACATAACATTTCCAACAACACCTCTAGATATAGAGCATAGCGGGGGCGAAGACAAGCAACTGGGCTCACCCACATAGTCGTAAGTATTCTAAAATATACAAGATATAGTCTAACATAAGCATGAAAGAACATAGATATTGTCCCCGGACATGAGGACTCACTAAAAGCTAACTTGAACAATCTGTCTAGCCACGAGGATAATTAATAGGATCTTCGGTTACTACATGGTGATATAATAGAGAATGCATTAGTATGTTCGAATGTACTAAGTATGTAGGATGCAATGTAACAAGAATCGGCAACATAACCAAAATGCATAATAAAATAAGCAATGAATAGCATAATAACAATATGACATGTATGAATGATGCATGAAGTAAAATATGCTTACAATTCATTCAACTCATATAGATGATAATACATAAGTGTGGGAAGAAACCTCAACTGACATAAAAGAAGACTAAGCGAGCTACAACATGGAATCCCGATGTCAACCCTACACCAAAAGAAAAGGGGAAGTTACTTTCCAAGGTAAACCTCTTAATGACTAAGTGGATCCACTAAGCTTTGAGTGAACCGAGTACTCACCTCTAGTTCATGGACTAGCGTACTCGCCTCAAGCCTAGACTCGGGTACTCGCCTCAAGCCTGGACTCGGGTACTCGCCTCAAGCCCTCATTTTTAGGGTACTCACCTCTTAGAGATTTGGGGACTTGCCTCTAATCCCGTCATCTATCATGGCACATAGTTTTGAGACTTAGGGATTCACCTCTAGTCCATTCGGTGCTAAGTCTAATCTCATGGAATATATAATATAATCATGCTTTAATAACATGCAATAAACGTAGAGACATGGCACGAGTAGCTCTTAACATCATCAACCTCAAATGGTGAGCCTTACTTCAATAATAAGAATGGGTCCATCATCTTAGCCATACTTCAATAATAAGAATGGGTCCATCATCTTACCCTTACATTAACATCAAAAGGCTCACAAGAGTATAATCTTTGAAAATGGGTGTAGCTTTGTACTTGTATAATCATAGATAATTTCATGAATTCATTACATAATTGATAGCTCATATTCATCATGAAGTCACTTGACTTGAAAAACATGTACATATCTTGAGAATTCTTAAATTGACATTTCATGAAACACTTGGTGGGCACATATAAGGACATGTTCAAATAATGCAAAACGCAGGAGTATAGATCATAAAATAGTGAAATTAATTCATCTTAAAATCTTATAAATCAGCCCAACAACATTATGCTAAAACCCCATCATGGGTAACTTGTAAATCAAATCAAAACTTCACAATAGTTCATATATTTCATAGCTTAAATCATGTATTGTCTCCATAGACAATGCTTAGCTAATAGTATAAGCTCAAAATAGATATTCATGCATAATCAACAACATTGGACAAAATCCCAACATATTTCATCCTGATGTTTCATAATAATAGGTATCCATATGAAATACAACTTGAAATTATGCAATTTTCTTAAAATAGGAAGATTGGACTCCATGTGTGAAAGGAACCCATGAATGAACCCACCTACCTTAGAACTTGAATTTCTTGAAATTGTATTGAGAAAGACAAGAAGTATGGAGTGCGGTGTTGAAATCCACAACTTGTTCTTGAGTTTCCTTGAATTTGCATTGGGGTTTTGATGGTGGCTCTTGAGAGAATTTGAGAGTGTTTTCCAATTGGGAGGAGTGAATTGATCTTTAGGAATAGAGTTTAGGCCTTTAGGAAGTGTTTACACAACGAATCCCCAAAATACCAATAGAAATGACTAAATTTATGGAATGTCATTAATGAAACGAAATTTGGTAAAAACCCGTATACATCCCCTCACATACAAGTTCTACGAAAATGGGCATAACTTCTTCATCCGAACTCAGAATATGGTAAAACCAAGTGCATTAGAAAGCTAATTCAAAGAACTTTAATTTGTAGGTCATGGGCCACCCAGTTCCTTGTGTGCTTAGAGATGTGCCCCTTTAACATTGACCCTTCTACTGGTACTTATGTAAGGCTTAGCCAAGAGAAATTCCTTTGAACATGGCTTGATGTAGGGGACCCACGATGCTATTAAATGACATGAATAAGCTTGAATTAGGTTAGAATGAGAGCTTGAAACTTGAATGAAGTCCTTAAGAATTGGAAAGATTTTTGGCACTTGATTTTGGAGTGAAATAATAGTCTAAGTGTTTGGGTGAGTATTAGGGAATGTCTTGAATGATATGAGGCTGAAATAAGACTAAAAATAAGTAATTTCATGTATGCGAAGGCTTGGGCCCAAGATCCAAAAGCCTTGGACCAGAACACAAAATCTGAGTAAAATTAACATAGGGGCGTGCCCTTGGCCCATCGCGCTAGCCCACTATTTTTCGCAAGCTTGAAAAATTCGAATTTTGTTACGATTGCTCTAAAATTTGGGTTAGACCCATTCCCCACTCAATATTTCCCCTTGAACAAGAATATGAAGTCAAATATTTGAAATAGCGCTCGAATATTGAGATATATGGAAATTATGTTTCCAGGCAGTTTCGAGGCACTTTTTCGGGCAATTTTTGGGATCGTTTCACCCTAGGCTTGGGTCATTTTTATTGTTCAGTTTAATCCATTAAGCTACCTTCTTTATTTTCCTTGTGTAATCATTCTTTTTTACTTCGTTTGAGCTCCAAATCTCTTCATTTTCATGCCAATTTAATACTACAAATAAAATTCACTATTTAGCATAATTTATAAAATTTATGCTTAAAATGGATAAATAAAAATAATAAATATATGGTAAATAATGACAAAAAATAAGTATGTTTGGGATAACATCAACACCCCATACTTAAACTTTTGTTCATCCTCGAGCAACTATTAAAGCTCATAAAAAATTAAATAGGACCACTGTTTTGGTTGATACAAACAATTTAGACCATCCACAAAATTCAAAACATCATGTATACTTTACAATCAATATGCAAGATATACAAATAACCAAATAACCTTTAATGTCTAGCCTCAAGGAAGGACTAACTTGTCAAATTTAAATTTCCTCACCTATTCTCTCAAAGAAAGTTAATAACATAACCTATCTATTATGAAACAAGTTCCCTTACATGAAGAAATAGTTCACACACTCAATTAAAAAGATTAAATATAAAAGGACTTTGCATTAAAGAACAACTCCGGCACTCACATACAATTCACATATATGCACAAATAACCATATGTTTGCCCATTATGTACGTCTCCACTAATTAAGCATGCTTGAATAGAATCAAATAGGACTTTAATGGTTTCTAATGTAGGCTAGGGGATAGGTAGGAAAACTATATAATAGTGACTTACACTTTCATAAGCACTTTGCACTTTTAGACTTTATCATCATTAACTTCTTCTCTTTATTTTTTGAACCCTCTATTCAATAGTTATTTCACTAGCAATCTCATCTCATCAAGAATGTTTCACTTTCTCTATTCAAAAATTTTTTTTCCTTACTTTTTTTAATGACACATTCTTTCAAAGAGAGCTTTTTCATCACCATTTAGCTATAATTGATCACCTTTTACGATGTAATCATCCCTTTTCTTCAAATTTAACAATTATAATAAGTCTATGTCATAGTGCACAAGGAAGCAATGTGCAAAAACTAGGAAATCAACAAAATTGGATCAAGGTAAAATATGGCTACCAACAAAAAAATCTACAACTCAAAAGGGCTAACTAGTGATATAATATCAGAAAAGCCTAAAATCTTACAAGACAAATCAAAGAAAACCCATTATTATCTCCTAAACAAAGCAATACTTTTTATTTCACTTCAATAACATTCAGGGCAAGTTCTAGACTAATATGCAAAATACAGAATAAATAAATTCTCACTATACATCACACAAGTATCAATCAAGATAGATCAATTCCAATTCTAAGAGAGATAGAATCATAACAAACAACCAAATAAAATAAGCTATATATAGAGTCATAACAATGAATCTGGATGCCAAAGAGCCTGCAATTTAATTAGAAACCAAGAATTCATAGGAAAGTACTGCTCAAAATTAGCCCTATTAGAAATTACAAAAGAAGTCAAATATTTTTTTCTTCTCTCCCCAAAACAATAAAAATAAAAATAAAAATTGACTTCCTGAAAATAAAAATAAAAATTACTCGGCTCAAAAGGGCCCCCCTCGGAATAGAACCGAAAAGAAAAACCAAGGTGTGGACTAAGTGTGTTTCTACTAATGAGAAAAAATATTAAAATAAAAATCTTTTTGTAATATTTATTTTAGAAAAATACTTAAAAATGACAAAAATAAAATACTAAACTTGAAGGGGAACAAGTCCGCGACGTGGATCTATCGCGGACCCTTCTAGTTCATGAACCTTTATTTTGTTATTTATTTTATCAATATTAAATAAACTTAAAGCACAATCCACCCTAAATAATATATTTGGATGAATTCCTAGTCTACACTTGAAAAGATGCTATGTCCTCAAATCATCAATTGAAATTTAAAATAAGGTTTAGGAAAACATTCGGAGGCCTTTAGACCTGGCTAGAAGCATATTATCTCAATATCTATCAAGGGTTGCACATCACTTAAGCTCAAATTTCTCCTTTGTTTCAAATTTTGGGTAATTAGAAATCCCCTAATCTGCAAAAAAATAAAAACGCATGCACGAAAAGTGACACTAAAAATAAAAATAAAAATGAAAGGCTACACTACAATTGGATTCCCTCCCAATAAGCGCCTGATTTAACATCGCGACATGACTCAACTTCCCACCAATTTTCTACTCCACTTTAAAGATATAAATTGCACAGCCAATTCTACATCCATTTTTCTATTTTGCTCAAGTGGTGGTGGTATGAATATGAAGGATCCAAGAAATAGATATTGCATCTTACACTTCTTGACCATAAATGAGGAATGTAATTTTCTGATTTTTGCTCAATAAATTCAAGAATATAAACATATTTTTCCTCTTTTGTACACTCTCACATTGGCTCAGATGGCTCGATTAATATCTCAGTATCCAAGAAAAATGTAGAAAAATAATAGGAAAAAGACCTAATATGTCCTAATTAATCATGAATTATATTATCATTTATATCCTGGTATGTACTCTTCTCAACATTAATGCTAGGGAACAATGTGCAATTGAATTGTTGGAATTTCTCTCTTTACTATACTAGTTGATCATTATCCACGACAATTAGTAATTGGACATCAAATGCCTCAAACTTTCTGTCAAGATAGCCTCCTAGTCATGAATATCTGATCCAAATTGATTTATCTCTTGTCTAAGCTCCTTTTCTGCAAATTGGGTTGCCATTTTTGTGAGTTTATATTGATGTATCTCTATAGGTTCCCTCATTTCCTTTTCTTGCTCCATCATTTACTTCTGGCTCTCCAATATTTGCTTCAATAGCTCAATAATGCGAGCTTCTTGTTCTATCTACTCCACTTTGTTACAATTGCCAATATCACAAACAATAGAAGAAACATAATTTGGGTTCAAGGGAGGGGGACATGAGTTCGGAAAACTTTCCTAATGACCATATTGACCATCACTTATATGAAAAATATTCCATTCAAACATTGGATAGATGCACACAATCTGCTCTTTTTTTCATTATCAAAGCCTAGGGCCCAGACGTGACTGTGGAATAGGGAAGCCGAAGGAACCCTAAAGAAACCTCATAGCATATCATTGCACATCCTTGGTTGCGAAAGAGGATATAGTACAAAAACTACATATATGAGTCAAAGCGCAAGCATAATACATAACTTGTCCAACAATACCTCTAAACATCGATACTTAGCAGGGGCCAAGATAAGTAACTGGGCTCACTCTTGTAGTCAATACATACATAAAAAAGGTAGTTTAGAACATAGTCAGAGATCATAAGTAACATCCCCAGAATGGAGGACTCACCAACAAGCTTGAGGGCGTTCGTACTAGCCACGTGGATGGAGATGCTCAAGCGGGGCACCGGTTCCTACATGGTAATATCTTGTAGGCATAGAGTATGAATTAGTACGTTTGAATGTACTAAGTATGTGGGATGGACTACAACAAGAGATAGACAATATTATCAAAATGCATAATCATAGAAAGAGAAAGTATATTAGCAACATGACATGCATGAACAATGCTTGGTTTATTAGCAACATGGCATGCATGAACAATGCTTGATGTAAAACATGCTTGAAAATAATCATAGCTTTCTTAACATAATAAGGAGATGTACTTAGATAATCCGAATACCTTATACTAAAGGGTGAGGAATATAGCATGATTCATAACTCCTTCTAGTAGGTAATGGGTAGAATATGAGGGTAAAAAGGTAGCATAATTCATAACCCCTATATGTAAACAAGAGATAATGAATAGCACATGAGGGTAGAAGGTAGCATAAGTCATTACCCCTGTACGTAAGTATATTGCATTACCCCCAATCATACACGAAGGTAAGGACTACATCATAGTTCATAACCACTACATATAGAAATGAGTATGTAAGTGGAAAATGAGGGTAAAGGTTGCATAATTCATAACCCCTACATGTTAGTATATTGCATAACCCCAAATCACACACGAGGGTAATGAGTACATCATAGTTCATAACCCCTACATATAGAAATGAATAAGTTAGTAGCACATGAGGGTAAAGATAGCATAAGTCATAACCCCTACATGGGTATACCTAGCATAACCTCAACCATACACAAGGGTAATGAGTACCACATAGTTCATAACCCCTACATGTGGATATGAGTAAATGAGTAACATTGATTCGTACAAGAGAGTAAGGTCTACAACATAGTTCATAACCCCTGCATGTAGAAATTGGCCATGCACTAGAGGTTAAAGCATTAACATAGGTCATAACCCCTTCCAGTAGGTTTCACAATTGACAAGAGCATAAACCTTAGCATAAGAAATCAATAACTCATCAATAATTTCCAAGAACATAACAATATGAGAGCCCAACAATTTACTTGCAATACCATAGGTGCTTTACATGTTTGAAACACACATATATACACCCTTTTCATCATCATATAGCCTTCATATACATACATGAATTTCATCATCATTCCATCATCATATAGTTATTCAACTCATAATACATGCATTGGACCTTCAATTCCTCAATCAATCATAACCTGTTATTTTATCAAATACTTAGAGGGCATATAGTGTTAGTGTAAAACCATGCAATTCAAGAGTGCAATCATGCTAGAAAATCAATCTCAAACCTTCAATAGATACTTGGTAACACCCTCAAGCAATATACATCAAAATCCTTCACCAAATCCCATAATAGACCTTAGATTTATAGCCCATAACATAGTAAAACAATCACAACTTCATAAACCTCAACATAGTGTGCAGTGATTTTCATAATGAATAAGACCCATGAGTAAATCAATTTTAAATCATGCAATTTTTAAGAAAAGGAAGTGTGGGCATCATGGGTGAAAGGAACCCATGAAAGAAACCCATATACATTAGCTTTGGAGATGAACTTGATAGATTTTGGAGATGGAGACTTGAAGTTTAGTTGAATTCTTTAAGATTTGGCGAGGGTTTTGACACTTGCATCTTGAGAGAAATATAAGCCTAAGTGTTTAAGTGAGTATTAGGAAATGTTTTAAATGATATGATAGTGAAAAAATGGCTAATTATAGATATTTTCTCCTGTGGGAAGGCTAAGGCCCAAGACTCTAAAGTCTTAGACCGAAATTAAAAACTGGCACCAAAAATATACAGGGGTGTGTCATGCCACAAACTCGCAGGCCCACTGTTTTTGTGCACACTTGAAATTTCGAAATTCGCCACAGTTGCTCTAAAATCGGGGTTAGACCCCTTTCTCCCTAAATTTGACCCCTGAACAAGAACATGAAGTTGAATTTTTGATATCACACACGGATATTAAGATCTAAGAAAATTACGATTTTCGGGCACTTCCAAGGCACATTTTGGGGCACTTTTTGGGGTCGTTACACTTCTGAATAATATGACACTTGATATCCAAGTGGTGTCGATCATAATATTGACAAAGATATCCATCACCCAACCAATTTTTTTCCTAATCAGCAATATCAATAAGAGCACTAAAAAATAAATTTTTAATTTCTAAATATATTTACATAAATAAAAAATAAAGTAAACTTAAATTAAAAAAAGTATAACCTATAAAATAATTAATTTCTATGTCCCCAACATTGGTGCCAAAAACTTATTGCTTCCCTAGCACAAGCAAGTGTATATGGTCAATCAAGTAATATAGTGACTCTAAAAGAGTCAGGATGTCGAACCCGAAGGACATCAATTAGCTTTCAATTATTAATTAAAAATGACTGAGAAATGTGTGTTATTCAAGAAAAGATGAGTATTGATTATTTATACTAAAATAATAAAATTAGACTATTACTAAGATCTAATGTTTCTTAGGAGATTGTCAATTAGGTGAGATTCCCGGACTGTAACCGTTTTGACATATAATCTAGCCTCAATTCTTATGATAATTTATGGATTTTCTAATTATTGATTCAGAGGGTTTAATTTACTAAGTATAGTTGCATACCTCTACCGACCTATTCTCATTGACAACCTAACTACATTCTTGAGCGAGGATAAGCATGATCAATGAAAAATGTATTAAAGTTATCTTTCGATATTTGAACCAAGCAAGGTGTATAGGTAGGTGTCACAAGTGTATAATAATCGAATCATCCTAGTTTTCTATAACAAAAAAGATCCATATACCCTTGTTCTATTCTCCTAACATCTCTCGAATCCAAGGTAGACAAAGATTGTATTTCACATTTGGCCAGACTATGTAATATATATAAAAGGAATACATAAATTACTAATATGATAAACAAATATTTTAAATTAATAATGACTAAACAACATCTTATTAGCTATTGAAATCTCAGAAGGAGACTCAAATATAAATGTAAACATAAATAAAATTGGAGAAGAAAAGATGAAACAAAAATTCTCTAGCCTCTATGGTGGCTCCTATCTCTCTCTAGATCAAAAGTTTAAAAAAATCAAAAATCATGTATAACTTAATTTTGTGAAATATTTATGGGTGTAGAAATGATGTGCTGCCAAAACACAGTACTTCTGAGTGAAATCGTGATATTCAAGAGTGAAATCATGCAAGAAATCCATTTTAAAATCATCAATCAACACTGTGCAACAAACTCAAGCAATATACATTAAAATCCCTTCTCAAATCTTACAACAGATCCAAGATTTATAGCTCAAAATATAGCAAAACAATCAGAAACACATATAGCTTTAGCATTGTTCATAGACAAATTCATACTAATAAACTCATTTGTAAAATGAACTTTAAAATATGCAAATTGAATAACAAGGAGGTTAGGGCATTATGGGTGAGGGAACCCAATGGTTGAAACTCACATACCTTAGCTTTGGAGACACTCTTGCTGAAGATTGAAAATGGAGACTTGAAGCTTGAAGGGAATCCTTAGTTCTGGATGAAGGTTTGAGAAAAGAATGTAGGAGATGAAATATTGGCTAAGTATTTTAGTGAGTATTGGGGAATGTTTAGATAATATGAGGGTGAAAAATGGCTAAGTATAGGTATTTTTACATTTGCGAATATTTTGGCTCATGACATTAAAATCTCGGGCTGCAAAAAAATAAGTGGACAGAAAAATATACATGTCCGCATCACGGACAGGACATGAGAATAGAGTTTCTTCATCTGCGCGTCCTTGGCACATTGTGCCAGGGATGCGAAAAGCTTTCTAGAAATTAATATTTGGGAATTTTAAATTTTGATATGATTGCTCTAAAATCAGGATTAGACCCTGTTCACCCTAATTTTGAACCCATGAATAAGAATATAAAGTTGAATTTTTGATATCACACATGGATTTTGAGATACATTTAAATTACAATTTCAGGCGCTTCTGAGACACATTTTCGGGCACTTTTGGGGTAATTTCAACAAGCAATAATTTTAAGTTGAGGATGTTGATGCTGTCAAAATATAACACTTCTGATACTTAAAATGAGGATTTTGCATGTTCTCAATGCGATATTTGTTAATTTATGTGTTTTTGTGTTTAGATTTACAGGATTACAGGTTGGCTGTGATTTGGGGTAAAATTACAGAAGTTGCTAGTTTTTGATGATTTATGAGACTCTGTACAAAGCATTCGATGAGTCGTAGAGATGGTCTCATGACAAATTCCAGTGAGAGACGATTTCTAGAAATCAGCTCAATGAGATGGGCATATGAGTCGTAGAGCATTCTACGAGTCGTATAGATAGGTTTCGTGAATATTTTTATTGAGGGATAATTTGATGAAGTTGAAGCCTACAAGCATGCAGTAGGAGTCATAAATCAGTTTATAAGCCATGAAGTTGTGTCGTAGAAGAGAATTCTAAAATCCAGTAGCTCATTATGAGACCTCGATTACGAGTCCTAAATTACACTACGAGTCACAGAGAGCTTTCATGGAATTTCCCCACCAGATTTTCTAATTTATTTAGGATTTAATTGTAATTACAATAAATAGCACTTTTAGGTTATTTTTCTGAGGAGGACGTCATTATTCAGAGTTTTTAGGGTTTGCACTTGGAGAACTCAATACTTGGGAGAGAAAATTGTGAGAAAACACTTGTGATTAAATTTTATTTCAATCTTTATATTCTCATTGATCTTGGATATGCTTGGGACCAATTCAATTGTGTAAGTGTTATATTATGTTTTCTCAATTCATAAGTTCTTCATCTACAAATAGCATCATGAGTAGCTAAATCCACAACTAGGGTTGTGGGAAACATGAAGAACTAACAAAGTAAACCTAGATAATTTACAATTCTTAGATTGGGTATATGCTTGTATTAATCAATTCTCTTCGTTTTGCATATTTTCTAGGGGTGGCTATCATTAGAACTCACCTAGTGTTACTGAATAGACCAAGGCAATCATGAATAGGGAAAGAAATTGATTAACAGGATTCGATTGATGTGTTCTTGTCTAATCAACCGAATTGGGCCATGGGGAGGTTATACTAGGACTTATTGCTAATGGTTAGTATTACACTCTATGGAGATAGGACAAGTTACATAGTGAAATTCGCCTCTCACCTTTGACCAAAGGGCTTGGTGAACTGTTAAACCCCGAAATTTCTTAAGGTTAATTATTAATTGGGATAAATTGTTGGGATTGAAGTATAGCTTAAATTT
>JAOTQR010089122.1:0-33809 GCA_025774065.1 Solanum ossicruentum
TTGGATATCACTAGCCACGTGGAGGACAATAATGACCAAATGGAGCTGTGGTTCCCACATAGTAACATCATGTGGGTATAGAATATATGTTAATATGTTTAAATGTACTAAGTATGTGAGATGCAATTCAACAAGATATAGAAACCATAGGGAAAATGCATAAACATAGACAATTGATAGCATACTATCAATATGGCATGTATGAATGATGCTTGAAGTAAAACATGTTAGTGAATCATATGCTTATATAGAATTAGAGCATGCATAGGAATAAACCATCGTCATAGACCAAGTGAGCTGCTTCCCAACTCCAAGGCACATCATTCCTTGAATGGTGATTGAGGCTTGATACCCCCTCAATAAGGCAACTGAGGCTTGAAACCCCCTCGTCAAAGTGATTGGGGCTTAGTACCCCCTCAACAAGGTAGCCGAGGCTTGGCACCCCCTCTCAAGGTGATTAAGGCTTGGTACCCCCTCAAAAAGGTGATTGAGACATGGCACCCTCTCAACAAGGTGATTGACTTGCAACATCATAGATACTTTTCATGAATTCAACATATATATAACATACTTTCATCATCACAAGGTCATCAAATGCCTACATTTACTCTCATCATTATACATCATATGCATACCATTGTTCATCATTGTGCCATCGTCATTTCATCATCATATAATCATCATAACACTATTCAACCCATAAGACATACATTAGACCTTCAATTCCTCAAGAAACCCTTGTCGAACATTTTATCAAATACTTGGTGGGTGTGTGGTGCTATTGTAAAACTATGCAATTCAAGAGTAAAATCATTCAAGAAAGTCTATTATAAAACTATCAACACATTGCAACACCCTCAAGCAACATACATCAAAACCCCTCATCAAATTTTACATTAGATCCAAGATTTATAGATCAAAATATACTAAAACAATCATTCTTTAATAAACCCCAAATCACTGTACAGCGAAATTTATAATAATCAAGACCCATAAGTAAGCAAACATTTAAATCATACAATTTAAGTAAAAAGGAGGTTTAGGCACCATTGGTGGAAGGACCCAATGGTTCAACACCACATACCTTAGCTTTGGAGATGAACTTGATGAAGATTGGGGATGGAGACTTGAAGTTTGAAAGAGAACCTTGAAATCTGGATGAGGGTTTTGGGACTTGAATTTGGGAGTAAATATTTGGCTTAGTGCTTTAGTGAGTACTGGGGAATGTTTAGGGTGATATGAGGGTAAAATAAGACTAAATATAGTTATTTTCATGCATGGAGGGACTTAGGCCCAAGACTTAAAAGTCTTTGGACCGAAATAAAAACTAGCACCATTTTAAAGCAAGTGCATGTCGCCTAGAGAATGCGGAAACCATTCTGTTTTCACCAACTTTGAAAAATCATAATTCGATTTGATTGCTTAAAATTTGAGGTAAGACCCTTTTTCCCCTAAATTTTACCCTATAAATAAGAATATGAAGTCGGATATTTGATATTGCGTACGAATTTTGAGACATATGGAATTTAAAAATCTGTTCATTCTGAGGAAAATTTTCGAGAACTTTTTTGGGTTGTTTCATCATAGATGATATTTTAATCTATTATCGTGGTGAGGAGATTTAAGAGTTGTGTTGCAAACATTAAGGGAGGAGAGGGTATATTCTAAATATGAAAAGTGTGAATTTTGGTTGAAGGAGGTTGCTTTCGTAGGACATGTGGTGTTGGGGGATGGCATTAAGGTGGATGTTAAGAAGACCGATATGGTTAAAAATTGGCCTAAATAGTTGACCTATCAGACATTAGGAGTTTAGTGGGCTTAGCAGAGTATTATCAAAGATGCATGAATGGATTCTCTTCTATTGCTTCCCTATGACAAAATTCTCAGAAAAAGGCCAAGTTTGTGTAGACCAATGAGTGTGAGAGGAGCTTGCAAACCTTGAAAAATAAGCTTGTGTTCGCTTCTATATTGTCACTAACGGATGGGCTAGAGGGACTTGTTGTGTTTTGTGATGCTTCTATAGTTGGGTTGGGTTGTGTTCTAATGCAAAATGGTAAGGTCATAGCCTACGCTTCTCGACAACTCAAGGTGCATGGAAATAACTACCCTACCCATGATCTTGAAATAGCCACCATGGTATTTGCATTAAAAATTTGGCGTTATTACTTGTATAGGTTGCATGTTGATGTGTTCACCAATCATAAGAGCCTCTAATATGCCTTCACTCAAAAGGATCTCAACTTGAGGCAAAGGAGATGGTTAGAACTCCTTAAGGACTATGATATGAGTGTACATTATCATTCCGGTAAGGCTAATGTGGTGGCAGATGCTTTGAGCAAGGTGTCTCTGGGTAGCCTAGCTCATGTTGATGGTGGTGATAAGGAGGTCACTAGCCATCATTTGGCTACATTAGGAGTTAGGTTGAGGGAAGTAGATAAGGGTGGTTTTGTTGTTGTTGATGGTTCTAAATCCTTATTGGTTGAGGAGGTGAAAGCTAAACAAGATCTTGACCCTTCCTTGTTAGAATTGAAGGCCTTGGTAAGAGAGGGCAAAGTAGAGATTTTATCCCAAGGGGGAGATGGTATTCTTAGATACCAAGGTAGGTTGTGTGTGCCTTGTGTTGATGGCTTGATAGAAAAGATCCTTGATGAGGCCCATAATTCGTCTTATTCTATTCACCCCAGTTCTACTAAAATGTACAGAGATTTGAGGGAGGTGTATTGGAAGAGAGACATGAAAAGGGACATTGCCAAACTCGTTTTCGGTTGTCATAGTTGTCAACAAGTCAAAGACAAACATCAAAGGTTGGGTGGCCTAACCCAAGAAATAGAGATTCCTACTTGTAAGTGGGAAGTGATCAATATGGATTTTGTGGTTAGGTTGCCCAATACTAGAAAAGGTTATGATTCCATTTGGGTTGTGGTTGATAGGATGACGAAATCGGCTCACTTTCTACTGGTTAAGACCACATATGGGGCTGAAGAGTATGCTAGGTTGTACATCCATGACTTGGTGAGATTGCATGGGGTTGTTTTGTCCATTATATCAGATTGAGGAGCTCAATTTACATCACATCATTGGAGATCTTTCTAAAGGGGTCTTGGTACTATAGTTAAGCTTTCTATGACCTTCTACTCTCAAATGGATGGCCAAGCAAAAAGGACTATCTAAACCCTTGAGGATATTCTTGGAGCTTGTGTATTAGAGCTTAAAGGTAGTTCGGATGATCATCTCCCATTGATTGAGTTTTCCTACAGCAATAGTTATCATTCTAGCATCGATATGGCTCCATTTGAGTCTCTTTGTAGTAGACGTTGTAGATCACTGGTTGGATGGTTTGAGGTTAGTGAGATGGCCTTTTTAGGACTAGATCTAGTTATGGAAGCTCTTAAGAAGGTTGGGATGATTAGGGAAACATTGAAGATAGCCCAAAGTCGTCAAAAGTCTTATGCAGATGTGAGGAGAAGGGAACTTGAATTTGAAGTTGATGATTGAGTTTATTTGAAGGTGTCACCCATGAAAGGTGTGGTCTATTTTGGCAAGAAGGGAAAGTTGAGCCCTAGATATATGGGTCCTTACAGAGTGATAAGAAGGATTGATAAGGTGGACTACAAGTTGGATTTTCCTAAAGAAATGGAATTGGTTCATCTGGTCTTTCATATGTCTACGTTGAGGAAGTGTGTGGATAATCCCAATGCTATTGTGCCTCTTGATATTGTGGAGGTAGTTGAAGACAACTTGACTTATGAAGAGGTTCTGGTTCAGATTTTGGATAGGCAAGTGAAGAGATTGAGGAATAAGCATGTGGCTTTCATAAAGGTCCTTTGGAGGAATCAAGAAGTCGAAAGTGTTACATGGGAGGCTAAAGCAAACATGCAAAAGCGATATCCTTACTTTTTCTACTCTATTCAAGCCTAAGGTATCACTCTAAGTCCCCTATGTAATTTCAAGTCTAAGTTCAGCCTATGACATATTCATACATTCATGTTTAGATAGACAAGTTCATGATGATTTTACACTTATGATGAGATTTTTGAAATGATATTTCAATGCATTATTGCATCCTTATGTGGGATAAAATTGTCATGTTTATGTCTCTCATATAAGTTTCTTTGACATTCAGCGACGAATCTTCCCAAGGGAGAGATATTGTAACGACCCCAAAAAGTGCCCGAAAATGTGCCTCAAAAGTATACGGAATCGTAATTTTCATATATCTCAAAATGCATGTACGATATCAAAAGTCTGACTTTATATTCTTATTTAGGGGGGTCAAATTGAGTGGATAATAGGTCTAACCCCAACTTAAGAGCAATCGTATCAAAATTTGGAAATCACAAAATGCGATTTCTAGAGATGTTTTCGCACCCCTGGTGCGACGCGCTAAAGGCGTGCCTCTGTGCATCTTTTGTCTAATTTTGGACTTCGGTCCAAGACTTTTAAGTTTCGGGCCTAAGTGTTCCCAAACGTGAAAATACCTATACTTGGCCAATTTTTACCGTCATATCATTCTAAATATTTCCCTATAATCATTCAAACACTTAGCCAAATATTTTACTCCTAAATTCAAACCTCTAAACCCTCTTCGGATCTAATGATTTCCTCTCAAACTTCAAATCTCCATCTCCAATCTTCATCAAATCCATCTCCAAAGCTAAGGTATGTAGGTTTCTTTCATGGGTTCCTTCCATCCATGATAACCAAGCTTCCTTTTACTCTAATTTGCATGATTAAAGTTGATTTACAAATAGATCTTATTTATTATTAAAATCATTGCATACTATGTTGGGGTTTATGAAATTGTGACTGTTTTACTATATTTTGGGCTATGAATCTAAGATCTAATGTGGGCTTTGATGAAGGATTTTGATGTATATTGCTTTAGGTTGTTACCAAGTATCTATTGATGACTTTACATTGAATTTTCTAGCATGATAACCCTCTTGAATTGCATGATTTTACACTAGCACTACATACTCTCTAAGTATTTAATAAAATATCTGGTTATGGTTTCTTGAGGAATGGAAGGTACTATGCATGTCTTATAAATTGAATGACTTTATGATGATGAAATGATGATGGAAGGATGAAGGAATTGTAATGACCCCAAAACGTGTCCAAAAACGTGCCTCGAAATGCATGAAATTTTAATTTTCATATATCTCAAAAAATGTTTGTTATTTCAAAAATCTGACTTTGAATTTTTGCTTAGGGGGTCCAAATTAGGGGGGATAAGGGTCAAACCCTGATTTAAGAGTGAAGAATTAGAAATTACGAAAATTCAAGAATGCAATTTCCAGTGTGTATTCTGTGACACTTGCACGACGCGCTAGTGCCTTATTTTGAACATTTTTCTGTTTTCGGGTCCAAGGCTTTGGGTCTTGGGCAAGGGTTCCTATACGTGTTTTTACTTATACTTAGTCAAATTTCACCTGCATATCATCGTAAACATTTTCCAATACTCACTAAAATGCTTAGCCATATTTTCACTCCCCAAACTCAAGTCCCAAACCCTTATCCTAAGCTAAGGTTCTCCTTCAAGGATCTTCTTCAAGCTTCAAGTCTCCATCTCTAATCTCGTTCAAGGGTTCTACAAAGCTAAGGTATGTAGGTTTTTTTCATGGGTTCTTTTCATCCATGATACCCAAGCCTCCTTTTACTCAAATTGTATGATTTAAAGTTGATTTACAAATGGGTCTTGATTATTATGAAATTCACTGCACACTATGTTAAAGCTATGTAAAATTGTGACAATTTGCTATATTTGAGCTATAAATCTTGGATCTTTTTGTAAGATTTGAAGAGGAGTTTTGATGTATATGTCTTTAGGGTGTCGCAAGGTGTTCATTAATATTTTTACAATGGGTTTTCTTGCATTATTTCTTCTCTAATTTGCATGGTTTTATACTACCACTTCACACACTCTAAGTGTCTAATAAAATGTCCGGATGTGGTTTCTTAAGGAGTTGAAGGTCCAAAGCATGAGATATGATATGAATGGCTATTTGATAATAAAATTGTCTTATGTATATGATATACTCTATATAAATTGTTGCATTAGACCATACCCGATCTGGTGGGACGAGCCCAAGTAACCATGTTAGGGGTTTATACTCATCAACCACGCGAGGGGTTTATACTTCGTCACCGTCTTGGCAAGGTGTTATTACCATCAACCATATGAGGGGTTTATACTATACAACCACCAAGGAGTTTATACCTTGAATAGCTAGTTTGGTCTCTTCTACACATATGATATCCTATATGAGCATGAGTTACTTAAGAATGTTTTACTCAAGCATTGATCATACATTTCATATTTTTATACTATGACTACTGCTTAATATTATGCATTTTGATTATGATGCCTATCTATTATTGCATTGCATCCTACATACTTAGTACATTCAAATGTACTAATGCATACTCTTGCCTACATGATATCACCATGTAGAGATCAAAGCCTAAGTTGACCATCCTACTCCTCCACGTGGCTAGTTCGGTGCTACTCAAGCTAATTGGTGAGTCCTCCTCTTCAGGGACCTTAGTCTTTGTTAAGGGACCTTAGTCTTTGTTGCTCTTATTATGTATTGAGACATCCTTCTTTATGTTCTATTTTGACTATAAGGGTGAGCTCAGTTGCTTGTCTTGGCCCCCGCTAAGTTCTATGTAGTAGAGGTGTTGTTGGACAAGATGTGTATCTATGTTATGAACCTTGACTCTTTCGTCTCTTGACTATGATGTTATGCAAGCTTTCCCATAGTCCTTTGCCCTTATTTTTCAAACTTTTACATGTTACTTAAGTATTAGTCTCTATCACTTAGTCCCAATTCCTCCTTGTTTAAGTTTCTTGTGTTGTTTTACATTACTTCCGCGACTAAGGATATGTAATGATATGCTAAGAGGCTTTTTTGGGGTTCCTTTGGGTTCCCCATTCACCAGTCATGTCTAGGCCCTAGGCTGGGGTCATGACAAAGATGGTATCAGAGCACTAGATTGATAGATCCTCGGAGTCTAACACACCGCGTCGATTAGAGTCTTATTCATGGTTGTGTTGTGCACCACAACTATGAGTAGGAGGCTATAAGGCGTTCTAGGAAATGTTTAACTTCTTCATGATCTATGTCGTGTGATAGAGTTAGATCCCCTAGGGTTTATTGCTAACCCCTAACCATTACATTCTAGGGCATGTCTTAAGCTACTCAGGATAGTGATAAAACAAATGAGGAGATTTGTGATGCTTTTTGGAAAGTGACCAAAAAATTGAAAACTCATCTCGAGCAATAAGTGGGTGCTTCCGAGAATTCAAATGGTAAGAGGGGAGGGAGGCCAAGACGGCCCGTCTTGAAGGAAAGTTCCAAAGTTGCAAGGATAGAGGTGTTGTCGTGTGTCCAACATGTGATAAGGTTCATAGGGGCCTATGTTTCAAGGGCACCAATGTTTGTTTTGCATTGCATCGAAGTGGGACATAAGAGGAGCGATTGTCTCAGAAACACAATAAGATTAAGGGGGTAATGAAGGAATGACTCATCTTAGATGCCCAAAATGTAGGAGGACTCATAGTCGCGTATGTTGGAGGAACATGGGTGTATGCTTTGGGTGTGATGAGATAGGCCACGAAATTTCAGTTTTTCCATATGGTCGACCTTTAGATCAAGGTGGTCGTGTTGGTCAAGTAACTCGAGGAAGGGATGAGATGCCCGATGCTATTACCGGTAAGTTGAAGTTTTCTTGGCTTTGTTGTGCATGTACTGTTAGGCCCGATGTGCCACTATTTCTTCTCTATTTTATTTTGGTTGCTAGCGGGGTTTCTCATGTGCCCAAGGTGTTGTATGGATCTTTTGTGTCTATCCTTTTGTTGGGTATATTATTATTAGAAGGTTCATAGGTGTTGATCCAGTTTTGTATTGCATTAGGTCTTGCTTTATGGTTTGTTGGAGTGGTATGGTGGATTTGAATGTCACTATAAGGATGGAATAGGTACATGCATGTGGTGTCTTCATGGATAGTAGGACTTGTAGACCTAGATCCTGAATCCCTAATGAGCCTGTCTTGAAGTGGGCGGTTGTCAAGTGGTAGCAAAAAAGGTAGGTTCGTTTCTTGTCTTAGGGTACAATTAGGTCTCTAAGGGGTTACAATTGTCATCTTATAAGAATGGAGGTGTAAAACCTAAGTTGTTTTGTTATTGAGTTATTGATGGTGGTAGATGAGACCTTGAATGTCCCTTACCGATATTTCAAAATTGGGGTAGTGTCTTTTGGTTTGACTAGTGCGCAGGCTATGCCTATAAGTCTCATGAAGAGGATCCTTTAGCCCCTACTCTAATAGGCTTATGGTGGTTTTGGTGATGATATGATGGGTTGTGTTCCCTAATGAGGTAGTACATATGAGTCTTTTAAGGGTAGTACAACAGAGTTTAAGGAAGAAGATGGGATGCTATATAGGAGGAATGGAGATTTTGGTTGTAAGAGGTTGCCTTCCTAGGTCTTGTGATGTCGGGTGATGGTATTAAGATGAACCCTAGTAAGATGAAGGTGAGTAGAGATTAGTCTAGACCTCGACTTCCTTGGGTTAGGAGCTTCTTGGGTTTAGCGGGCTATTACCGGAGTTTGTGAATAAGCTCTCTTCTATTGTTTCTCCTAGGGCTTAGTTGACCCTAAGTAAGGCCAATGTTGTGACCAATGTTTTGAGTGGGGTGATTTGATGGGTCCGGGAGTTGATATTTCTTGTTTTATCCCTTGGTGCTAGTAGGATTCATGTGTATGAGGGTTGATCCTTGATTCCTTCCAATCTAGGAGACCCAAAACTATTTCCAAGAAAACCTACATGGATTTTACTTACTTTAATTTGGAGTTTTGAATATTATGATTCCTAAAATTCTATTGATGTATGGGTAGTGTATATTTGATGATTTTAATGTGATTCAAACCATTATATGAGGATTTACTTTGGTTTTATGAAATTATAAGCATGCATGTCCCTTTTTTTGAATTATTTATGCATGAGAGATTACACTATAGAATTAAATGTGGAATTAATTATATTTTCACTTCAATTTCATAGTATAAATATTGATTTTAGATTGAGTCTTAATTATCCATTTCATTCTCTCATTGTTCATAGCATATGCATTTATGTACGTGGATTATTTTGAGAAATTATGTTATGGGTTAAGCCCAATTTTGTTTTATGATATGGATTTGACAAAATATAGGTTATGACAATATTGTGATCACACATATGTCTTTGGTTTTTGGCTCATGGAGCATTTGGGGTGCTTGCACCATTTTGTATATGGATGGGCTATTCTTATGCAAGAATATTATGACTATGAAATCATGATTTTGGCATTTGAGCTTAAGTATAAATTATTATAAATGGTGTTTGGCTTTTAAACCCAATTGTGCATTGAAATGATTTGGAGAGAAAAATGACTATTACCACTTTGAAAGTATGTATATGTATGTTACATGTATTCTTATGGGATGATGACTTAGCACCGATGGATTGAGAGGGGGGTATATAAGGGTTGCCCCATGTTCTTGTTGCATAGAGTCTTGTCTTATGATCTTGGTTGAACTTATGGTCTTGTAGTAGTTTAGGCTACTCGCATAGCATGCTTATAATGAGTATAGAACCCATAAGGTTGTAATATGATGGTTAAGGATGGTCGATCTATTTGGTCAACTACAATGGCGTAGTCACTTCCCTAAGGTTGATCTGAGGTTCGGGTTTTGTTCTCAAGTGTGGAGGAGGATAGGCCATATCCCTAACTGCCCTTTTGAACTGGGAGTGAGCATTTTGATTATTGGTGGAGTTGTTAGGTGGCTTGTGAAACGATTGTATCTATTGGGTTTCATGAATAGGGTCTTAAAATCCTACCTTGGCGTGTTTGTGGTGGTCTCTAGTGATGAGGTATTGATTTGTTTAGAGCTTGTGAATCATTTAGGGGTAGTGTTGTAAGCCTTGGGGAAATGAGAGGTTGTTGCTAAATATGATAGATGTGCATTGTGGATAGCAAGAAGGTGGTTAGAATTCTTAAGGATTATGAAATGGGTGTGCATTATTTTTTCTCCAATAAGGCTAATGTTATAGTCGGTGCTTTAGGTAGCCTAGCATGTGTTGTTGATAGTGGCTAGGAGGAGACTGGTGGGATCGAGGAGACTGGTGGGATCCATCGGTTGGTTAGATTGGAAGTTAGGTTAAGGGAAGTTGAGCATGGTATTATAACATTCTTGGGTTCCAAATTTTCCTTGGTTAAGAGGTCTAGATTAAGCAAGGTCTTAATTTCGCCTTATTAGAGTTGAAAGTTTTGTGTGGAAAGATGGTAGAGTGAAAGTAGTCTCCCAAGGGGGAGATGGTAGTTTGTGGCAACAAGTAGGATAGGTGTGGTTAAGGTTGACAAATTAGTTTATGGTTGTGAGACCTTTTAGAGTGTAAAGGAAATTGGTAAGGTTGCAGGTGGATGGATTTGCCTAGGGATGTGATAATGGTTTGTTCGGTTCTTAATGTTTATAGGTTGAGGAGATGTTATTGGCTCTAATGCTATGGAACTCTTTGAGATGGTGGGTGATGTGGAGGATAAGTTTACTTGGAAGAAGGTCCCGATGGAGGTGTTGGATAGATGAATGGAGAAGCTGATTAATAAGGGTGCAGTGTTCATTAAGGCTCTCTTGAAAGGATCATCCAGTCAAAGGTGTCTCTACGGAAGCCAAAGCGGTCTTATGGGAGTGATATATGTACCCCACTCACTCTAATCAATCCTAAGATAACTAAGTTCTTCATGTGTGAAACGACCCCAAAAAGTGCCCGAAAATGTGCCTCGGAAGTGCCCCGAATTGTAATTTCCATATATATAAAAATCCATTCGTTATTTTGAAAATATGACTTCATATTCTTGTTTAGGGGATCAAAATTGAGTGGAAAATGGGTCTAACCCAAATTTTAGAGCAATCGTATCAAAATTCAAAAATCGCAAAAAACGCTATTAGGAGGGTCAAAGTTGAAGGGGCATATCTCTTAGCACACAAAGACTTAGGTGGCCCACGACATACACCTTAAAACCCTTTGAATTAGCTTTCTAACACACTTAGTTTCACATTATTCTGAGTTTGGATGAAGGATTTATGCTCATTTTCGTAAAATTCATTCGTGCAGAAAATATAGATTATAATGGGATTTGCGCATCGCCTCTGTGACACGCCCCTGTGTTTTTTGGTGCCTGTTTTAATTTCTTCGGTCCAAGACTTATAAGTCTTGGGCCTAAGGGTTCCCACACTTGAAAATACATATACTTAGTCTTATTTCACCCTCATATCATCCTTAATATTCCTCAATATCCTCTAAAACATTTAGACTCATATTTCACCCTAAACTAAAGTCCCAAACTCAAGACCAATCTTAAGGATTTCATCAAGGATCTCATTCAAGCTTCAAGTCTCCATCTCCAATCTTCTTCAAGGGTTCTCCGAAGTCAAGGTACGTGGTATTGAACCATTGGGTCCTTTCATCCTTGGTGCCTAAGTCTCCTTTTTACTAATATTGCATGATTTGAAGTTGATTTTACATGTCGGTCTTGTATATTGAGAAATTTACTGCATAGTGATTTTAGTTCATGAAAGTATAGTTGTTTTAGATATTTTGAGCTCTAAATCTTGGATCTTATATTGGATTTGATAAGGGTTTTGATGCGAATATCTTGGGGGTGTTGCAAGATATGATTAATGGTTTTACTACATATTTTCTTGCATGATTTCATCTCTAAATTGCATAGTCTTTTACCCCCATTACACACCCCCAAGATGTTTGCAAAATGTTCAACTGGGGTTTCTTGAGGAATTGAAGGTCCAAAGCATGAGATATGATATGAATAATGTTATGATGATGAGATGAGCTTATGTATATGATGAATCCTATATAAAGTGTAGAACTCGACCATGCCCAATCCGGGGGGTCTAGTGCCCGAATAACTTAGATGAGGGTTAGTGCTCATCCACCTAATTGATGGGGGTGGCAATATCACTAACCTAGATGGGGGTTAATACTCATCAACCTAGATGAGGGTCTCATCCACCAGGGTGATGGGGTGGCATCATCATCAACCTAGATGAGGGTTAGTAGTCATCCACCTAAGTGATGGGGTCGCAACATCACTAACCTAACAAGGGGTTCATACTTTAGAAATCTATCTTGGTCTCTTCTATACATATGATATTCTATATGAGCATGGGTTACTTAAGCATTGATCATACACGTCATATTGCTATATAATGCCTATTGCCTATCGTTATGCTTTTTGGATTATGACTCTTATCTCTTGTTGCATTGCATATCACATACTTAGTACATTCAAATGTACTAACGCACACTCTTGCCTACATGATATCACCATGTAGGGACCGAGGTCCTATTGATTCTTCTTGTGGCTAGACGGATTGTTCAAGTTAGCCTTTGGTGAGACCTCTATTCAGGGGACAAGGAACTATTCTCTCACATTGTGCATTAAGATTCTCTTTACTTTATACTTATGACTATGAGGGTGAGCCTAGTTACTTTGCCTTGGCCCCCGTTCTATCTATGTAGTAAAGGTATTGTTGGACATGTTATGTATTATGCTTGAGCTTTGACTCACTTATGATATTCAAGCTATTTAAGTTAAATCTCTCTTTCTCCCCTAGTCCCAATTCCGTTTGTTTATGTTTATTACATTATTTTCATTGCTTCCGCGACCAAGGATGTGTAATGATATGTTATAAGTCTTGTTTGGGGTCCCTCCTGGTTCCCATTCGCTGGTCCCGTCTAGGTCCTAGGCTTGGGTCGTGATGAAGATGGTATTAGAGCACTAGGTTGATAGATCCTCGGATTCCAACACACCGCGTCGATTAGAGTCTTATTCATGGTTGTGTTATGCACCAAAACTATGAGTAGGAGGCTATGAGACGTTTTAGAAAATGGTTCCCTTCTTCATGGTCTATCTCGTGTTTTAGAAGCAAGATAGGGCTTTCCCTTCTAACCAATGTTCTTTTCTTTTTTAGTTGATCATGCCTCATCAAAGAGGAAGGTGAAGGAATGTAAGTAGAAGGTTTTGATTTTGATGGATCCAAGTTTCACTATTTCTTCTCTATGTTTTTAGTTGACGGTGGGGCTTCTTGTGTGCCCAAGTGGTTGTGTGGATCTTTGGTGTCTATTCTCTTGGTTTGGTATATTGTTTCTATAAAGTTCATAGGTGTTAATCCGAGTTTGTATTGCATTAGGTCTTACTTTGTGGCTTGTTGGATTTGATGTGGTGGATTGTGATATTGTACTTGGGATGGAATAGTTGCATGCATATTGTGTCTCCATGGATGATGGGATTCGTAGAGTTAAAAACTAACTCCATAATGAACTCATCTTTAAGTGGGAGGTTGTCAAGTGGTAGCAAGGGGAGTAGGTCCATTCTTGACTTAAGGTACAATTGGTCTCTAAGGGGTTGCATTTTTCATCATGTGATAATTGGAGGTGTTGAATCTAAGTTGTTTTGTCTATAGAATTGTTGATAGTGGTGGATTAGGCTTTGAATGTCGTTTCCAATATTTTGAATGTTGGGCTAGTGTCCTTCGGTTTGACTAGTACATCGGTTATGCCTATAAATGTCATGAGTAAGATCTCTTACCCTAATAGGTTTATGATGGTTATGGTGATGATAATGTGGTTCGTTCCCTAATGAGGTAGTGCATGTGAATCATTTGAGGGTAGTATTACAAGTTTAAGGAAGAAGGCTGGGTGCTAGTAGGAGAGATGGAAATTTTGGTGGTAAGAGGTTTCCTTCCTAGGTTGTGTGGTGCCCGGTGATGGTATTAAGGTGGACTTTAGTAAGAAGAAAATGATTGGAGAGTAGCCTAGACCTTTGACTTCACTGGATATTAGAAACCTCTTGGGTTTAGTAGGCTATTGTCGGGGATTGTGAGTAGATTCTCTTATATTGTTGCTCCTATGACTTAGGTGACCCTAGGTAAGACTATGTTGTGACTGACATTTTGAGTAGGGTGATTTGATAGGTCCGGGAATTGCTATTTCTTGTGTTATCCCTTGGTAACAGTAGGATTCATATGTATGTGGTTTCATTCATAGGTTCCTTTCACCCATGAAGCCTAATCTTTCTTTTTTATGAAAATTGCATGATTTCAAGATGTATTTCCTATGGGTATCTATTATTATGACATATGAGCATGAAATATGTTGGGATTTTGTTTAATATTGTTGATTATGCATAAATATCTATTTGAACCTATACTATAAAGTGATCTTTGTCTATTGAGACTATACATGATTCAAGCTATGAAATCTATGGACTATTGTGAAGTTTTGATATGATTTACAAGTTATCTATGATGGGGTTTTACCATGATGTTGGTGGGCTGATTTACATGATTTTAAGATGCATTGATTTGACTATTTCATGATCTATACTCTTGCATTTTGTATGCTTTGAACATGTCCTCGTATGTGCCCACCAAGTGTTTGATGAAATGCCAAGTTAAGAATTCTCGAGTATGTGCATATTTTACAAGTCAAGTGACTTTATGATGAATATAAGCTATCAAGTATGTTATTAATTCAAAGTTAAGCCCTTTTCAAAAATTTATTTTCAAGAAAACCTACATGGATTTTTACTTATTTTAATTTGGATTTGAATATTATGATTCCTAAAATTCTATTGATACATAGAAAGTATTTATTTGATATTTTTAATGTGACTTAAACCTTTATAAGGGGATTTATTTTGGGTTTATGAAGTTATAAGTATGCATGTTCCCTTTTTGAATGATTTATGCATGAGAGATTACACTATGGATTTAAATATGGAATTAATTATCTTTTCACTTCAACTTCGTAACATAAATGTTGATTTTAAAGGGAGTCTTAATTACATATGTCATTTCCTCATTGTTCATAGCATATGCATTGATGTACATGGATTATTTTTTTACAAAAAAATTATTTATGTTATGGATAAGCCCAATTTCATTTTGTGGTATGATTTTGATAAAAAGTTAGTTATGACAATATTGTGATCACAAATATTGTCTTTGATTTTGGCTCTTTAAGCATTTTGGGTGCTTGCACCATTTTGTATATGAATGGGTCATTCCTTTGCATGAGTATTATGACTATGAAATCATGATTTTGGCATTTGAGCCTAAGTATGAATTATAATGAATAGTGTTTGGCTTTTAAGCCAAATTGTGCATTGAAATGATTTGGAAAATGACTATTGCTCTTTGAGAGTATGTACATGCATATTATAAGTATTCTTGTGGGATGACGACTTAGCTTGTTGTGTTGAGGGTCTTGGGGTAGTTTGGGCTACTTGCATAGCATGTTTCTAATGAGTGTAGAACCCGTAAGGTTGTAATATGATGGTTAAGGATAGACGATCTATTTGGTCAATTACAATGGGTTAGTCATTTCTCTAAGAATGATCTTTGGGTGGGGTTTTGTCTCCAAGAGAAGATGCAGAGAGGTGATATCCCTAGGTGCCTTTCCGGATTAGGAGTGAGCATTATGAGTGTTAGTGGAGATGTTTGGTTGATTTATGCATTGGCTATGTCTATGAGCTTCATGAATAGGGTCTTGAAACCCTACCTTGATATGTTTGTGGTGGTCTCTACTGATGAGGTATTGATTTGTTTAGAGCTTGTGAATCATTTAAGGGTAGTGTTGCAAGTCTTGGAGGATAAGAGATTGTTTGCTAAATATGATAGGTGTGCATTATGGATAGCAAGAAGGTAGTTAGAATTCTTTAAGGATTGCGAATGAGTGTGCATTATTTTTCCCCCGGTAAGGCTAATATTGCGGTTGGTACTCTAGGTAGCCTAGCATGTTTGTTGATGGTGGCAAGGAGGAGATTAGTGGGGACTATCGATTGGCTAGATTGGAAGTTAGGTTGAGGGAAGTGAAGAATGGTAGTATAGTGTCCTTGGCGGTTCAAAATCTTCTTGGGTTAAGAGGTCTAGATTATGCAAGGCCTTGATTTCTCCCTATTAGAGTTGGAAGTTTTGGGTGAGAGAATGATAGAGTGTAGGTTGACTCCAAGGGGAGATGGTGACTATGGTACCAAGTGGGTTAGGTGTATTTAAGATTAACAATTGATGTGAGGATTGCGAGTCCTTATAGAGTGTAGAGGGAGGTTGGTAAGGTTGAATAAGCTTGGGAATTGCCTATGGATGTAGATATGGTTCGTCCTGTTCTTCATGCTTCTAGGTGGATGTGATGTGTTGGTGGCTTTAGTGTTATAGAATACTTTGAGGTTGTGGGTGTTAAGGAGGGTAAGTTGGCCTAAGAGAAGGTTCCGATGGGGTTGTTGGGTGGATGAGTGGAGAAGTTGATTGATAATGACTTATTGTTCTTCAAGGACCTTTGGGAAGAGTCGTCTATTCGTATATGTCTCTCGGGGAGCCAGAGCAGGCATAGAGGAGCAATATACGTATATCTTTCATTCTATTCAAGCTTATCATAACACGTCAAGTCCTTTATATGATTTCAAGTCTTGCATTTCAGCCCCTATTGTCATTCATATGCATTCATGTTTAAGTTGGCAAGTTTATGGTGATTTTACACTTATGCTGAGATTTTGAAAATAGTGTTTTAAATGTAATGTTGTCTTCTTGTTGGGGCTGATTTGATTATGATTACCCTTGTCATCTACGTTTCTTTTACATTCGGGGATGAGTGTCTCCAAGGGGGAGATATTGAAACAACCCCAAAAATTGTCCAAAAATGTGCCTTGGAAGTGCCTCGAATCATAATTTCCATATATCTAAAAATTTGTTTATTATTTTAAAAATATGACTACATATTCTTATTTAGGGGGCGAAACTGAGTGTGAGATGAGTCTAACCCAAATTTTAGAGCAACCACATCAAAATCCAAAGATCGTAAAAAATGCTATTTAGGAGGGTCAACTTTGAAGGGCATATCTCTTAGAACATAAAGAACAAAGAGTCTCATGACCTACCAACTTAAAGAACATTGCATTATCTTTCTAACAGACTTAGTTTCACCTCATTCCAAGTTCAAATGGAGGATTTATGCCCATTTTCGTAAAACTCATTCGTGAAGAAAATGCAGATTCCGGTGGGGTTTTAGCGTCGCCTCCGCGACGCGCCCCTGTGTTTTTTGGTGCCAGTTTTAATTTTTTTGGTCCAATACTTATAATTCTTAGGCCTAAGGATTCCCACACTTGACAATACATATACTTAGCCTTATTATACCCTCATATCATCCTTAACATTCCCCAATATCCTCTAAAACATTTAGACTCATATTTCACCCTAAATTCAAGTCCCAAACTCAAGACCAATATTAAGGATTTCATCAAGGATCTTATTCAAGCTTCAAGTCTCCATCTCCAATCTTCTTCAAGGGTTCTCCAAAGTCAAGGTATGTGGTGTTGAACCATTGGGTCCTTTCACCTATGATGCCTAAGTCTTCTTTTTACTAATATTGCATGATTTAAAGTTTATTTTACATGCGGTTCTTGTATATTGAGAAATTTACTGCACAGTGATTTTAGTTCTTGAAAGTATGGTTATTTTATCATGTTTTGAGCTCTAAATCTTAGATCTAGTGTTGGATTTGATGAGGGATTTTGATGTGAATGTCTTAGGGGTGTTGCAAGGTATGGATTATTGGTTTTACTATAGATTTTCTTGCATGATTACATCTCTAAATTGCATAGTCTTTTACCCCATTACACATCCCCAAGGTGTTTGATAAAATGTCCAGCTAGGGTTTCTTGAGGAATTGAAGGTCCAAAGCATGAGATATGATATGAATGATGTTATGATAATGAGATAAGCTTATGTATATGATGAATCCTATATAAAGTGTAGAACTCGATCATGCCCAATCCGAGGGGTCTAGCGCTCCGATAACCTAGATGAGGGTTAGTACTCATCCACCTAAGTGATAGGGTGGAAACATCACTAACCTAGATGGGGGTTAGTACTCGTCAACCTTGATGAGGGTTAGAAATCATCCACTAGTGTGATGGGGTTGCATCATCATCAACCTATATGAGGGTTGGTACTCATTCACCTAAGTGAAGGAGTGGCAACATCACTAACCTAACAAGGGGTTCATACTTTGGAAATCTAGCTTATTCTCTTCTACACATATGATATTCCATATGAGCATAAGTTACTTAAGCATGTTTTACTTATGCATTGATCATATACGTCATATTGCTATAGTATGCCTATTGCCTATCGTTATGAATATTGGACTATGATGCTTATCTCTTGTTGCATTGCATCTCACATACTTAATACATTCAAATGTACTAATGCATACTCTTTACTATATGATATCACCTTGTAGGGACCGGAGCTCCTATTAATTCTTCTTGTAGCTGGACGGATTGTTCAAGTTAGCCTTTGGTGAGTCCCCCATTCCAAGGATAAGGAACTATTCTCTCACATTATGTATTTAGATTTTCTTTACTTTATCATATACTTATGACTATGAGGGTGAGCCCGGTTACTTTGACTTGGCCCCCGTTCTATCTATGTAGTAGCGGTGTTGTTGGACATATTATGTATTATGCTTAAGTTTTGACTCACTTATGATATTCAAGCTATTTAAGTTAAATCTCTCTTTCTCCCTTAGCCCCAATTCCCCTTGTTTATGTTTTTTTACATTGTTTTACATTGCTTCTGCGACCAAAGATGTGTAATGATGTGTTATGAGGCTTATTTGGGGTCTTGTTGGGTTCTCCATTCGCCGGTCACGTCTAGGCCCTAGGCTTGGGTTGTGACAATGTGTTTCCAAGTCTTATGTTTCAGCCCCTACGCCATTCATATGCACTCATCTTTAAATTGACAAGTTTATAATAATTTTGCACTTATGTTGAGATTTTGAAAATGGTGTTCTACATGTTATGTTACATTCTTGTTGGGGATGATTTGTTTATGATCACTCTTGTCTTGTACATCTCTTTTACATTCGGGGACTAATGTTCCTAAGGGGGATATTGTAACGATCACAAAAACGTGTCTCGGAATGCTTGGTAGTTTTCATATATCTCAAAATTTGTTAATTATTTTGAAAATCTGATGTCAGATTCTTGTTCAGGGAAAATTAGGGGCAAAAGGGTCTAACTCCGATTAAAGAGCGAAGAATTAGCAATTACAAAATTTCAAGAATGCAATTTCCAATTTGTATTCCGTGACACTGGTGCGATGCTCCAATGCCTTATTCTGAAAATTTTTCTATTTTTGGATCCAAGGCTTTGGGTCTTGGGCCCAAGGGTTCTTATACATGTTTTTACTTATACTTAACTAAATTTCACCCTCATATCATCCTAAACATTCCCTAATACTCACTAAAACATTTATCCATATTTTCACTCCCCAAACTCAAGTCCTAAATCCTTATCGCAAGTTGGGTTCTCCTTCAAGGATCTTCTTCAAACTTCAAGTTTTCATCTCCAATCTCTTTCAAGGATTCTACAAAGCTAAGGTATCCCAAGCCTCCTTTTACTCAAATTGCATGAGTTAAAGTTGATTTATAAATGGGTCTTGATTATTATGAAATTCACTACACACTATGTTAAAGCTATGTAAAGGTATGACTGTTTTGCTATATTTTAAGCTATAAATCTTGGATCTATTGTAAGATTTGAGGAGGGGTTTTGATATATATGTCTTGAGAGTTTTGCAAAGGTGTTGATTGATCATTTTACAATGAGTTTTTTTGCATCATTTTATCTCTAATTTGCATGATTTTATACTACCACTTCACATCCTCTAAGTGTTTGATAAGATATCCGGATATGATTTCTTAAGGAGTTGAAGGTCCAAATCATGGGATATGATATGAATGACTATTTGATGATGAAATGAGCTTATATATATGATATACTATATATAAAGTGTTGCATTAGACCATACCCAATCCGAGGGGACAAGAGCTCAGGTAACCATGTTGGGGGTTTATACTCATCAACCCTGCGATGAGTTTATACTTCGTCACCGTGTTGGTAAGGTGTGATTACCATCAACCGTGTGAGAGTTTCATACCACACAACCACCAAGAGGTTTATAACTTGAATAGCTAGCTTGGTCTCTACTACACATATGATATCCTATATGAGCATGAGTTACTTAAGAATGTTTTACTCAAGCATTGATCATGCATTCCAATTCCCCCTTGTTTAAGTTTCTTGTGTTGTTTTACATTGCTTCCGCGACCAAGGATGTGTAATGATATACTAAGAGGCTTGTTTGGGGTTCCTTCGGGTTCTCCATTCGTCGGCCACGTCTAGGCCCTAGGCTTGGGTCTTCACATGAGTGATGATGAAAGAATATATGTATATGATGATGAAAGGAGTGTATATGTACATGATAATATCTCTATAGTGCAGAGAATGACCAATCCTAGCTCAGGGGGTTATAGGCCTAGGTAGCCTATTGAGGGGTTTGTACCTCAATCGTCTAATTAGGGGGGTGGTAGGCCCGGGTAACCTTGTTGGGGGTTTGTATCCATCAACCTTGTTGGGGGTTTGTACCCATCAACTTTGTTGGGGGGTTTGTACTCCATCAACCTTGTTGGGGGTTTGTACTCCATCAACCTTATTGGGGGGCTTATACTCCATCAACCTCATTAAGGGGTTTATACCTCATGTGCTTATTCAAGGGGATGGTAGGCCTTGGCTTGCATTAATAATGGTCACTCCTTACACTTTCTTTATGATTCATAGAAGCATGATTTACTATGAGCATCTTCCATGCTGCCATATTGCTATATGTACTCATTGCCTATGCTTATGCATTTCGATTATGTTACTATTACTTATTGAATCACATCCTACATACTTAGTACATTCAAATGTACTAACGCATAGTCTATGCCTACATGATGTCACCATGTAGGAACTAATGCACCGCTTGATCATCCTCCTCCTCCTCCACGTGGCTAGTACATCTCTCAAGCTTGCTGGTGAATCCTCCATTTTGGGGACCTCGCTTATGATCTCTTGCTATGTACTAATACTATCTTAACTTTATCCATGTATTGACTATGAGGGTGAGCTCAATTGTTTGTCGTGGCCCCCACTCGTAGAGGTATTATTGGACATGTTATGTATCTATGCTATAAGCCTTGACTCTTTTGTTTCTTGATGATATGATATGGAAGTTTACCCTTAGCCCTAATTCACTTACTTATGCTCATCTCTTATTATCATTTTAATTGCTTCCACGACCAAGGATGTGCAATGATATGCTATGAGTCTTGTTTGGGGTTTCTTCGGGTTTCTTATTCACCGGTCATGTCTAGTTCCTAGTTTAGAGGCATGACAAAAACATCCAAGAAATATCTGTGGGGACTCATGGACTCTCAACTTCTCTATAACCACCTATGGGGCATATGGGAGAACAATCACATACTTTAGTTTATCCTTACATACCTGGTGTGAAGCTTTCAACAATCAATTTCCAAGAGTTCTCCCTTGAACTCTTCAATCTTATGTTCCTCTTCTCTTATCTCAAACCCTAGTCTTTTTCCAGAACTTAGAAAGGATTTAGAATGGGATTTAAAACCTTTTCTATGCTCAAAATGACCTATCTTGATCGTGTTTTGAGTTTAGGAGGGATTGAGAAATGTTTAGAATGCCCCTCACAAAATTAGAAAAAAAAGTTTGCCTCGATAATACTAGTCCACGACGCAAACTGGGCGCGAAGTAGGTGTTTTTCACCAAAAATTCTCCAAACGAGTTTTTCAATACCCATCAAAAAATTTAAAAAAAAATAAAAGTTTGGTTCCACTACGGGGACGCGACGCACCTCTATCGTACACAAACACTATTTTTTATTTTCGGATCAAAGAATTATCTTTGGATCTGATTGTTCTAAAAATCAACCGAGACCATTTTTCCCTCAATTTTTCATGCTAATTGCATATCTCGTCTCGGATTTGCCATCTAAGCATGGGATGACGCGTTACGCACACATCTATCCTCTAGGGGTATTTTAGTAATTTTATCGAATGTCACATTATCTCCCCCTTAAGATCATTTTTCCTCAAATGATGCGTAAAGATGGATATCATGGCACGAATAAACTCAAGACTCATCTCCATGATCACATCAACCAATCAGACTTTCGACTCCTCATCACTCTCAACAATTCTTTATTCAGACTCAAGAATAAACATATCAACTCAAGAATAGATCAATCAATTTTTAAGAGGATAAGGAAATTACCTTCGACATTCTCATTATTAGGAAGGAACAGGTGCAGATATTTGGCTCTCATCTCTTCCTCAGCTTCCCATATGGCTTCTTCAATGAATTGATTTCTCCACAGGACTTTGACTGAGGCAATCTCTTTGGTTCTCAACTTGCAAACCTGACAATTAAGGATTTTGACTAAAATCTCCTCGTAGGACAAGCTATCCTTCACTCCAATACTCTTAGCAGGGATCACTAAAGCAGGATCTCCCAAGCATTTTTTCAACATCGAAATGTGGAATACAAGATGAATTGGGTTGAGCTTGGAAGGCAACTCCAACTCATAAGCAACCTTTCCAATCCTCCTTATAATTTGATAGGGACCAATATAGCAAGGACTCAATTTCTCATTCTTCCCAAATCGCATGGCATCCTTCATATGTGACACTTTCAAGTATACCCAATCATTTACCTCGAACTCTAAGTCTCTTCTCCTAACATTGATATAAGACTTCTGGCAACTCTGTATAGTCTTCAACCTCTCTTTAATGACCTTAAACTTCTCCATCGATTGGTGGACAAGATCAGGTCTAATCAACTTAGTTTCTCCAACCTCAAATCACCCAATTAGTGATCTATATCTCCTCTCATACAAAACTTCATAGGGAGCCATTTGATACTTGTATGATAACTATTGTTATATGCAAATTCAATCGACAGTAGGTGATCATCCCAATTTCCTTTGAAATCAAGAACACGAGCTCTCAATATATCCTTGAACGTCTGAATTGTACATTCTTCCTAGCCATCTATCTATGGATGAAAGGTTGAACTCAGATTCAATCTAGTACCCAATCCCTTTTAGAAAGATCTCCAAAATTGGGAGGTGAATTGTGCTCCTCTATCCGAGATGATGGACAAGGGAACTGCATGCAACCTCACAATCTACTAGATGTACAACTTGGCATACTCCTTCGCAGTGTTGGTTATCTTAATTGCTAAGGAGTGAGCCGATTTGGTCATCCTATCCATGATCACCCATATTGAATCATGTTTCTGTCGAAAACTCGGTAGACTAGTAATGAAGTCCATGTTGATCATCTCCCACTTTCATTCAGGAATCTCAAAGTTTTGTGCCAGTTCATATGGCCTTTGATGCTCAACTTTAACTTGTTGGCAATTCAGACACTTAGAAATAAACTCTACAATATCCCTCTTCATTCCACTAGACCAATAAACTTCTCTCAAGTTATGGTATATCTTTGTAAAGCCAGGATGAATTAAATATCTATAACTATGGGCTTCTGCCATAATCCTATCTCAAATGCCATCAACATTTGGAACGCACAATCTACTTTGGTACCTCAACACTCCATCTCCCTTTTGGAAAAGCCCATCACTTTCTGTTTGCGGACAAGCTCCTTCAATTGAAGTATGACAAGATCTTGATCTTATTTGTTTTTTACCTCTTCCACCAAAGATAAAGCAGACCGTTTTGAGCATTTACTCCTCCCTCGTCATTCTCCTCAAGTTGAGTTCTCAATCGAGTAAATCGATGCAATTTCTTTCCTTTCTCAACATGGGTTGTGCTACCCATTGACAACCTACTAAGAGTGTCAGCAATATTGTTAACTTTACCTGGATGGTAGAGAATGTTCATGTTATAATCCTTGAGCAATTCCAACCATCTCCTCTATCGCAGGTTGAGCTCTTTCTGACGAAGACATACTGGAACCTCTTGTGGTCAGTGAACACATCCACATGCACTTCATACAAGTAGTGACCCTAGATTTTAAGTAAAAACACCACCACTGGGAACTCAAGATCATGGGTCAAATAGTTCTTCTCATGAACCTTAAGTTGTTTGGAAGCAAAAGCTATCACTTTTTCCGTCTGCATCAGGACACATCCCAATCCAACTCTTGAAGCATCATAATATATTATAAAGTCTTCTATCCCATCGGGCAAGGTTAAAACTGATGCAGTAGTCAGTCTTGTCTTCAACTCTTGGAAACTCTTCTCATATTTGTCGGACCATTGAAACTTGACCTTTTTCTGAGTCAACTTAGTCAATAGTGCGGATAGGAAAAAAGTTCCATCAATAAATCTGCGGTAGTAGCCTGCCAACCCTAAGACACTTCTCATCTCAGTTGGGGAGGTCATTTTAGGCCAATTCTTAATCACTTCAATCTTTTGGACATCTATGTGAATACTATCGTCGGAGAAATCATTGCCTAGGAAGGCCATTGACTTATGCCAGGATTCACATTTTGAGAATTTTGCATACAACTCATGGTCCTTAGGTGTTTGGAGGACAACTCTGAGATGATTGACATGCTCCTTCTCATCTCTTGAAAACACCAAAATTATCTTTTGATTCGGTTGCTCTAAAAATCAACCAAACTATTTTCCCATTCAATTTTTCACTCTGATCACATATCCGATCTCGAATTTATCATCTGAGCATGGGAAGATGCCTTACGCGCACATCTATTCTGTAGGAGTATTTTAATAATTTTACTAGGTGTTACAAACATATTTTTCTATTTTAACTTAGAATTTATAGTTATAAATGTATGTCTTGAATTATTAATAAAATAATTCCCTTTGACAACAGTGCAGTATTTTTTCTCTCAAAATCTTTCTTAGTTATTTGCTTAATTTTTTTGTCAAAAAATCAACAATTAGTATCAGAGACTTTTTCTTGAGGAACCTGTGAGATGAATTCTGAAAATAGTTTTTCTCAAATTACTCCTTCTATTTTTTATGGTGAAAATCATCATCTCCGAGTATTAAGAATGGAGACTTATCTTGATGCGTTAAATCTTTGGGAGGTCGTAGAAGAGAATTATGATGCTCTTCTGTTGCCCGATAATCTCACGATGGCCCAAATCAAAAAATAAAAAGAAAAAAGATAAGAAAATCAAAAGTTAAAGAAACATTGTTTGCTAGTGTGTCTATAACAATTTTCACGAGAATTATGGCACTCAAATCAGCAAAAGTAATTTGGGATTATCTGAAGGAAAAATACAAAGGAGAGGAAAAAATATGAGGCATGAAAGTGTTGAATTTGATAAGGAAATTCAAGTTGCAAAAAATGAAAGAATCTGAGTTGTCAAAGAGTACTCAGATCGACTTCTTGGTATTATTAACAAGTTAAGATTGCTTGTCACAAAATTTAAAGATTCAGGAATTGTTGAAAAAACTATTGTTACTTTGCCTGAAAGATACCAAGTATGTAGAACTAATTTGGAAAATACAAAAGATTTGTCCAAGATTACCTTGGCAGAATTATTAAATACTTTGCAGGCATAAGAGCAGAGGAGGCTTATGAAAAAAATGGTATGGTTGAAAGAGTATTAGTAGTCAATCACAAAACTCAAAGCAAAGGTAAATTTGTGAAGAATTACCCACCTTGTCAGCATTGTGGCAAAAATGGACATCCTTTTTATAAATGTTGGAAGAGATCAGATGCACAGTGCAAGATCTGCAAACAACTTGATCATGAAGCTGTGATTTGCAAAAATAAATTTCAAAAAGATGAAACATTTGCCCAAGTCACCACCGAAGAAGAACACTTATTTTTGGCAACTTACGATGCAACCAAGAAATCTGATTTTTGAATGATTGATAGTGATAATATAAATCACATGACATACAACAGAAATCTTTTTAAATAATTTATGTTTATGGAAAATAAAAAAAGTCAGAATTGGAAATGGTGACTATATTCTTGCAAAAGAAAAAGGGTTTGTTTCAATCAATTCAAGTTCAAGTACAAAAATATTTCAAATGTCTTTTATGTGTCTGATATTGATAAAAGTTTACTGAGTGTTGGTCAGCTTATGAAAAATGGATTTATATTATTATTTGGAGAAAAATATTGTTGAATCTTTGATTCCATTAAGTAGAAAATTTTACAAGTTGAAATGAAAAGTAAAACTTTTTATTTAATCTAACAGAAGATGTGCACAAGCCTGCAAGACAAAGGATAAATTGACAGATTTATTCATGAGGTCAATTTCAGATGAGGCTGCAATCTACAATTCCTTATCCAAGGAGGAGTGTTAAGGATATGTCTAAGGATATTGTAAAGTTAAAATAATTAGCTACATTTTCTTTAAAAGAATTCTTTTACAGAAATTCAGTAGCTATGTTTTAGAATTTTAAATTATTTTATTAGAGTCTTATGTGGCTTGAATTTAGGTATTAATTTATTTCTATTTTTATTTGAATTTTATAGGATAACTTTAGTAGCATATTTTTTTATTTTAACTTAGAAATTGTAGCTATAAATGTATATCTTGAATTACTAATAAAATAATTCCCTTTGACAATATTGCAGTACTTTTTTTCTCAAAATCTTCCTCAGTTTTTTCTTAGTTTCTTTGTTAAAAAACCAACAAAGAGATATTTTCAATTATACTTGTTTGACTTGTTAATAAATAGTGGAAAATGGTTCACCACAAAAAGTAAAAAAGAACAATGCAATAGTTACAAAATGATCATGAATTATAATAAATGGTCAAGCCTCATGAAATTTACCCTTATATTAGAAAAGGGTTGTCAATATGCCTGCTTGGCATGTTGAAAATTAGCTTTTAAGGGTGTATTGGTGTTTGCACCTTCCCTGTTACAGTTGTCATCATGTCTGATCTCTAAGGGTGTTTTGATCTTTTTCCCTTTTATTACACCTGTCACTGTCATTGTTAGGTTTAGTATATCTCACAGCTGTCATTCTCTCCACTTACCGTAACTCTATTTCCTTCTCCATCTCTATTAACTTCACCGTTAGTTGTGTTCTCCACTTACCCTTCTCCATCTCCATTAAACCTCACCAGTGAGTTGTGTTCTTCAGGCCAAAGGGCGTAGTATCCGGTAAATCCTAACCTTTGTTCATTTTCATCTAATTTTCCTTAGACATTTGGTCAATTTAATACTATTTTGATCAGAATTGAACTGCATTTGTTCAATTTAGTTGGGTGTTCTTCAATAACCTATTTTATTTTACATGCAGTAAGTGGGTGAGTTTTGTAATTAAAGGTTTTGTGAGTCAACCTGTTCTTCAGGCCAAGGGTGTAGGTTCAGGTAAATCTTAATTTTGCATGTTTAATTTTCTTGTCATGCTTGTTTTCTTCAGTTCCAACTTATTTTTCTCAGAAGTTTGAATTCAATTTAATCTGATGTTCTCCATTAACTATTCTATTTTACATGCAGTAACTGGGTGTGTTCTGTAATTTGTCATTGTGGGAGTAAAACTGTTCTTCAGGCTAAAGGGTGTAGCTTCAGGTAAATGGTAATTTTGTGTGTTTAATTTTTGTTCAATTTAATCTGATGTTCTTCAATAATCTATTAGATTTTGCATGCAGTAAAGGACAAATTTTATTTTAAAAGTTGTTTAGAAATTTTTTTATGGAGTTTGGTTCTATAGTTTCTTCTATTAGTGTGAAAGATTTTGTGCGAGATTTTCATTTCGCATCTATACAGAATGTGACGTCGATCTAAGGAGCTTGCCAAAAAGATTATTGTCTCTTATTCTTGCTCTCTCCCCTTTATAGACTTAGATTAGTACACCATAATTTTGTTCAATTTCATTCTATAAAGAAGCTTTAATTCTTTCAAGCCTTCCGTCTATACAGAACGTGACAAGGGTAATGTAGTCGAATCCGTAAGCTCAACTGTGCATCCATCCCTATTTCTATGGCTTAACAGAATACCAGTAATGGTAAAGTAATAAGAATTTCTCAGAAGAGGTTTATAACGGACTAAAAATGAAAACAAAGTATTTTACAATCTTGAGCTGGTTGAGATGATCAAACTTAGGCTCATCTTTTTCAGTGACTTCAAAAACTTCTTTCTAGCTTTCTCTTACCAATCTGGATGCATTGTCAAGACAATTGCAGTCCATGTTAACATAGTAGCAGTAGTCTCTTAACCAGTAAAGTAGAACGAGTTACACTCCTCTATCACATCCTCATACTCATTCCTTTTTTCGAGTTCTTATTCCCTTGTTGTTCTTCTTGATTAGATTTCAATAACAAACCCAACAGATCTATATTGTGTGCTTTTCCTAATTGTACCTCTTTCTCTCACTTCTCTATTATTGCTTTTAGTATTGTGCCAATCTGGATGCATTGTCAAGACAATTGCAGTCCATGTTAACATAGCAGCAATAGTCTCTTGACCGACAAAGTAGAAAGAGTTGCACTCCTCTATCACATCCTCTGTACTCATTCCTTTGTTCAAGTTCTTATTCCCTTGTTGTTCTTCTTGATTAGATTTCAATAACAAACCCAACAAATCTTCTCATGGTTGTACCTCTTTCTCTCCCTTATATTAGAAAAGGTTTGTCAACATGCGTGCTTGGCATGTTGAAATTAGCTTTTAAGGGTGTATTGGTCTTTTCACCTTCCCTGTTACAGCTATCACCATGCCTGAAAATTATCTCCAAGGATGTTTTGGTCTTTTCCCCTTTTTATTACATTTGTCACTATTAGGTTTAGTATATCTCACAACTCTCATTTTCTCCACATACCGTAACTCTATTTCCTTCTCCATCTCTATTAACTTCACCGTTAGTTGTGTTTTCGGTATCTCTATTTCCTTCTCTATCTCCATTAAACCTCACCAGTGAATTGTGTTTTTCAGGCCAAAGGGCGTAGCGTCCGGTAAATCTTGTTCAGTTTCATCTAATTTTGCTCAGACATTTGGCCAACTTAATACTATTTTGCTTAGAATTGAACTGCTTTTGTTCAATTTAGTTGGGTGTTCTGCAATAACAAATTTTATTTTACATGCAGTAAGTGGGTTTGTTTTACAATTTTTGGTTTTGGGAGTCAACCTGTTCTTCAGGCCAAAGGGTGTAGGTTCAGGTAAATCTTAATTTTGCATGTTTAATTTTCTTGTCATGCTTGTTTTCTTCAGTTCCAACTTATTTTGCTCAGAAGTTTGAATTCAATTTAATCTGATGTTCTCCATTAACCTATTCTATTTTGCATGCAGTAACTGCGTGTGTTCTGTAATTCGTGATTGTGGGAGTAAAACTGTTCTTCAGGCTAAATGGTGTAGCTTCAAGTAAATGTTAATTTTGTACGTTTAATTTTTGTTCAATTTAATCTGGTGGTCTTTAATAATCTATTATATTTCGCATGCAGTAAAGGACAATTTTTTTTTTAGAAAGTTGTTTAGAAATTCTTTAATGGAGTTTGGTTCTATAGTTTCTTCTATTAGTGTGAAAGATTTTGTGAGAGATTTTCAGTTCGCGTCTATACAGAATGTGACGTCGATCTAAGAAGCTTGCCAAAAAGATTGTCATCTCTTGTTCTTGCTCTCCCCCTTTTATAGACATAGATTAGTACACCATAATTTTGTTCAATTTCATTCTCTCTGCAAAGAGGCTTTAATTCTTTCAAGCCTTCTATCTATACAGAATGTGACAAGGGTAATGCAGTTGAATCCGAAAGCTCAACTGTGCATCCATCCCTATTTCTGTGGCTTAAGAGAATACCAGTAATGGTAAAGTAATAAGAATTGCTCAGAAGAGATTTATAAGGGACTAAAAATGAAAACAAAGTATCTTACAATCTTGAGCTGGTTGAGATGATCAAACTTAGGCTCATCTTTTCCAATGATTTCACAAACTTCTTTCCTGGCTTTCTCTTGCCAATCTGGATGCATTGTCAAGACAATTGCAGTCCATGTTAACATAGTAGCAGTAGTCTCTTGACCGGCAAAGTAGAACGAGTTGCACTCCTCTATCACATCCTCTGTACTCATTCCTTTGTTCGAGTTCTTATTCCCCTGTTGTTCTTCTTGATTAGATTTCAATAACAAACCCAACAGATCTTCATTGTGTGCTTTTACTGATTGTACCTCTTTCTCTCGCTTCTCTATTATTGCTTTTAGCAGTGTGCCAATCCGGATGCATTGTCAAGACAATTGCAGTCCATGTTAACATAGCAGCAGTAGTCTCTTGACCGGCAAAGTAGAAAGAGTTGCATTCCTCTATCACATCCTCTGTACTCATTCCTTTGTTCGAGTTCTTATTCCCTTGCTGTTCCTCTTGATTAGATTTCAATAACAAACCCAACAGATCTTCAGTGTGTGCTTTTCCTGATTGTACCTCTTTCTCTCGCTTCTTTATTATTGCTTTTAGCGAACTGCGAACTGTGTTACAGATGTACATTCTTCTCCTATTAGTTTCCGTTGGCACAAACCTATACATACAACATCAATTGTTTCAATTAGGGGTTAGAATTTTTTCCGTAATAGGAGGCAATAGTTAATTACAAGTACCTTAACCATGGGAAGACGTTAACAGCAAGCTTTGCAGTGAAAATTAGTTCACACTGCTCCCTCAAAGTGAAAATACCAACTTCCCTTCTTCAAAGTTGCTACCAAAGGCTGCTTACAAGAGCATGTCTCCAGTTAAAGTGTGAAATTCTTGAGAATTATTCAATTCACAGGAACCCGTTGAACCAGTTAGCTTGTCCCATTTGCTTATCATGTCCTCTGTAAAAGGTTCAGCAGTGAGTTATGTGTTTTGAATTAGCAAATATCTCGAAGGTGAAGTTCTTGTATCTTTCTTTTGTGCTCCTTATCCAAAATTTGCTAGACTAAACATTGGGTTCACATGTCATTTGTCGCTAATGGAGCAAATGTTGAAAATGGGAAACAACTTGTCCCAAATCAAACTAACTCATATAACTTGAGATGGAGGGAGTAATAAAGGTTCAAACTAATTCATATAAATTGAGATGGAGGGAGTAATAAAGGTTGAAACGAAATGTCTCCAATCTCGTCTCATTTGGCAGGGAAAATTTTAGTAGTCCATAACAATAGTGTATTGCAAGTTTGCAGCAAAATATAGGATCTGAACATATTGTACAGAAACAAGAATCCTTCCTAACTGACTATATTATATGCTAGCACAACTAACTACTCAAGTGAATCAACAGCAGATCATAGAACTAGATAATAGAAAAGGAAAATTAATAACTAAGATAAGCAAATGGAGTCTTAACAAGCCAAGAGGAACTTAACTTGATGCATATTCCCAAGTTTATTATTCTTATCCAAGTAAATAACAGTGAAGTCATAAAAGCATCTAGAGTAAGCCCAAGCCTCATGGATCTCTCACGATTTATTAGGCAAGTCATTTAGCTTTACAGGGAGTGGTGGCATCTGCTTCATTATTTCTGGCATATCGCTGGTCAATTGGAGCAAATATGTTGCTTCAGTACTTTGAAATCTTCTGTTCTTAAACTGAAGTTGGGTAGAACGTATCAAAATGCTCTTTAAGCTTGTTTTAAGCATGTCATGTAAATTGAATCAGAGGGAGTATCAATTTTTCTTCCTGAACCTGTTGCTGTTGCAGTTTCCCCGTTTAGAAAGTTTCACAGCACTAGATTGACATATTTGGTTTGTTTCTGTCAGTGCAGCAAAGGTTCAAAGTCTGGTGCTTCAACAAAGTGTTCTGGTTGTAAAGGTACTGGCACGATGGTTTCAGTCAACTTGGCCCTGGAATGATCCAGCAAACAAAATAACTGCCAGCCATATATGTATGTGCGAGCGTGTACAAGCACGCACATGTCTATGCATATACATTTACTCGACTTTTACATGTTTGTATAATACATAAATCGCACAAACCTCTTCCTAGTAGGGATAAGAAAACCCTAAGGAATAAAACCACTTCATTAAGAAACAGAACAAATTAATACAAAACTTAATGTGCCTTGGATTTCTACTCCCCTCTAACGAGAACGAGTTAAAAGGATTGCCATACACTATAAATAATAGTGCCAGCAATCAATATTTTGTTTGTTTAAAAATTAAATAATGCAATTTCAACAACAATTTCTTATAATATCCAGTGTGCAAATTAATAGGTAACTGTTCTATTTTTAGTATAAGAACAAACCCTAGCTTTTGTTAATTCTGAAGAGCATGGTGACATAATCTAATTAACAAAATTTAATTACTTAAAATGGAATATGAGAGTATATAGGTAGCACACATTCAGTCCAGGGACGTTTTGAGGCGAAGTAGAGATGTGAGCACATCGAATAACCTTCTATCATGTCACTCTGATATAAGTTTGTACTCATTGAATAATTCATACCTTATCCTATTATTCATACAATGCTAGTACTTATAGCAACACTTTACTTGGATGGTTGTTATATATTGTTTCAATGGTTGTTATATTTTGTTTCATAATATATTGTATTGTATCGTACTTTACTGTATTGTATTGTACTTTACTATATTGTATCGTATTATATTAATCCAATGACTGCAATGTTTAGATAGATTGTATTGTTCTTCATCGTTTCATAATGTCATACATCCATAATTTAAATAATAGATTTATAAGAAATTGAAGGGTATATGGTGGATTCCATGAAAAGATAAGGTAAATGATAAAGTAGAATTATTAAATAAATAAAGTAGAAAATGAGAAGAAGATATTAAAGTAACGACTTAACTACAGTAAATCGGTCATTGGGTCTTTCCGTTGTTACCTCAAACAATACGATACAAAGAAATTTAAGTAACAATCAAAACAAATATTGAATTTAAACTAATAATACATTATAACAGGTAACAATCATCCAAACAAGGGGTAAATGAATTGGGATAATGGAGAAAAGTCTACTATTTATGCCAAATATGATATGATGATTGTCGTTGTTTGTCATACTTGGAGTCTAAAACAGATTGATAAGGAGAAAATTATACATAACCTAGGTGTGAAGATTCTACCTTCATAAGTATCTTCTCTGTCCCAAATTGAACACTGCAGAAAACGTACGTGTCTGTTGATGGATACATTAGCCGCTTTTGTAGAGTTTTTAAAACTAAATTTGGGGAGGAAGCGTTTTAATTTGAATGGGCGTACGTGGATATTAGTTTTCCCCCATAAATAAATTATTTAAATATAAAAAATACCATTCCTTATATATATATATATATATGTGTGTGTGTGTGTATATATGTGTGTGTGTGTATATATATGTGTGTATATATATATATAAAAAGATAAGATAATCCTAATTTTTATCATATCTCCTATTTTTCTAAAAAAATATTTGTATCTCATATCATTTTTTTGTAATGTTAAAAATTTATTCTTTATATTAATAATATATGACATTATGATATAGTATAACATATGAATATTGTAAGCCTATTCTTGTTGGTGCACACTTTGGACTTGTCGATCGTTATTCTATATGGTGAATAATTTATTGAATTGCTAACCATCAAAATTATATAATATGACGGAGAACAATACTATACATTATAACGAAAAATTCCAATGGTGCAATGTATACATCGTAAATTTTAATCTCTAGATCGCTTGGTAAAGAATGATGACTCTTAGAAATGTTGTTTAAACTATTTACCCATCTCTAAAATACTCTACTTTAGACAAAATCATTTTTTCACTATTTTTTTAATTTATTATTTTATCTTTTATTTATTTAGTTTCAAGGTTTACTTTTGAAATAAAATTTCTTTATGTTTATAGTTCACTCTTGATTTAAACTATTATTCTATATAAATAATTGTCTAGGTTATGAAGCAAAAAGGG
>JAOTQR010089129.1:0-33808 GCA_025774065.1 Solanum ossicruentum
ATCCACAATTTTTATTTTTTCCCAGGAACATAGGAACAACTTTCAAGATAGATTGCAGCTTCCTGAATAGTGCCCTTGATTCCACTATCTGGTAATCTGCTGCTGGAAGTATGAGTCTTCAATCCTTATCCCTACATAATTAGGAAACTCCCTCCATAGCCTTAAGGCTATGGAGACTGTTAGAAAAAGGTGAGTCATTGACTCTTCTCCCCCATAGTCACAACAATAGCATTTAGAGGCCAGATAAACCTTCATTTTTTTTTTCAAATTATCCTCTGTAGCCACCCTTTTTCTCCACACTCTCCATTGAATTTTTTTTTGAAAGGGATCTCAGGGATTCAGATGTTCTTAAGCCACCAGATAGGTTCATACCTTTTCCTCACAAGTTCAAAGGCTGATCTTGTAGAGAATCGGCCATTAGACATAGGCATCCACCATGCAATATCTCCCTGGTTAGCCTGAAACACTAGGTTGACTGATGTGGTTATGTGCTCTACTAGTTCCTCCTCTAGGTTGTCTTTAAGCTTGCTCAAGTCCCACCTTCCTTCTATGACAAACTCAGACACTTCCACCTCCTCTTCCTTAGGATGATCCACCAAGAAGTAAAGTGAACCAAGTTTGGTCCAATTATCAAACAAGAAGCTCTCCTTTCCCTTTTTAGGACGCCACCAGATTTCCTATTCAATTTTCTCTCTTAGGTCAATCATTCCTTTCCAGACATAGGAACCACCTCTGCTAGTTGCAATGTATGGGTAGAGCTTTTTGCAATACTTATTCCACATGTAGAAACCCAATAATGAGTCCACTAAGGTTCTGAACTTCCACCAAAGTTTGGCAAAGAGAGCTTTGGATATATCATACAGGGATTTTAACCCAATGCCCCCTTCTCTTAGGGGAAGGCATATGTCCTCCCATTTTACCCAATGTTTTCCTTTATCACCCCCAATTTTACTCCAAAAAAAGGTGGCAAAAATCTTGTGAATCTGATCCAACACATTCTTAGGTGGATTCATGACAGAAAGAAGGTAGATAGGCATTGAAGTTAAAACATGAGTAATGAGGATTAGCTTACCTCCATGAGATAATAACTAGTTTTGCCACACCCTGACCCTCTTAGTAATCTTTCCCAATAGTTCCTCAAAGTAAGCAACCTTTCTTCTACCATAGAAAATAGGACCACCTAGGTAGTTAAAAGGAAAATTGCCTATTTTGATACTAGCCAGCTTCCTTAGCCTATATGTCACTACAATAGGACTACTCTCATGGAAATAGAAGTAGCTTTTGTTCTTGTTTACCAGTTGCCAAGAAGTTCTTTTATACCTGCTAACCACCTTTATCATTTGGACGACAGAGTACTCATCCCCAGAACCAAAGAGGATGGTATCATCTGCGTAAGAAAGATGATTAGTCTTGGGGCTCCATTTGGGCTTCCCAAACCCAATGTACTTGCTATAATTAAATAAATTATTCAGATTCCTTGTCATTACTTCAGCAACTATAATGAAGAGCAATGGAGAAAGTGGGTCTCACTATTTTACACCTCTAGTTGATTGGAAGAACCCATATGGCTATCCATTAACCAAGACTGTATACCAATTATTACTAAGAAACCTCCAAACCATATCAATCAGTGTTTCAGAGAATCCAAACCTTCTAAGCAGCTTTGTCAAAAATACCCAGGATACACTGTCATAGGCTTTAGCCATATCTAGCTTAACCACCACATTGTGGTGCTTAGTTCTCTTGCTAATATCCCTGATGATTTCTTGGGCCAATAGAATATTTTCAGCAATGTTCCTCCCTTTAATAAATCCAGATTGATTCTTGGATATTGTTTTAGGGAGCACTTTGGACATCCTTTCTAGGATCAGCCTAGAGAATACCTTGTTTATAAAGTTGCATAAATTGATAGGCCTTAGGTCCTCAAGGTACCTCACTTTATCCGTTTTAGGGATCAGTACCATATTGGTATGAGTAATATACCTTGGCAGCTTGTATCCACAATAGAAGGCCCTTACCCTTACCATTCTTTCTATATCCTCCCCCACCACCTTCCAATAGTGTTGGTAAAAGCAACCCGTGAATCCATCTAGACCCCTTGAGCTATCTCCTTTCAAGCCAAAAACCACTTTCTTTATTTCCTCCATTGTAGGTAAATCATTAATCCGCTGATTGTTACTATCATACTTAAACTTGGGGATGCATTTTAGAATCTCCCATCTCCAGTAATACCCTCATTTTCAAACTACAAGGCAAAAAATCTTGTTGTTTCTTCCCCAATATTCTCCCAAGAATTAATAACATCCCTCTCCATAGTGTGGACCTCATCAATCCTTAATGTATTCCTTTTGCCATTGATGTAAGCATGAAAAAACCTAGAATTTCAATCCCCCTCCTTAAACCAAGTCATACCTGCCTTCTACTTCCAAAATTCCTCCTCCAAATGCCAATACCTTTTTAAATTTGCAGCAGCTCTATGTAGCTCCTCTCTGTTCTCCACTAAAGGACTGATCTCCAATTGGATTTCCTTGAGCTTCCCCTTCTCCTCCAGAAAGACTCTTTTCTGGAAAATATTACCAAAAATATTTTTACTCCTGACTATCAGAGCAACTTTAACTTGAGTTTTGTATGAAACTCCACAAATGGGTCTCCAACAAAGTCTAACTTCCAAGTTTCCTCCACCACAGTCATGAACTGAGAATGTTTAAGCCAGAATTTCAAGAACTTGAAGGGTTTGTGCGCCTGTTCTACTTGGGAGTCATAAAGTACATATAGCGGAGCACGGTCTAACCCCTATCGAATTAAATGATGTATTTCTAATGATGGAAAGGTATCCATAAACTGTGGATTCACTAGTATCCTATCCAGCCTCTTAATAAGACGTTCATTCTCAATTTGTCCATTCCACCACCTGTAATTTCTGCCCGTAAACTTCAACTCTAGCAAACCTGATTGGTTGATGCAGTTAGCGAAATCTATTGCCTCTATAGTAGTGAAAGGTAACCCACCTAGTTTTTCATCTTTATTTAATATGACATTAAAATCCGTTCCAGCAGTCCATGGAAGATCATTCTACAAGGATAGAAATTGAATGCTCTCCTACAATTCCAGGTTATCCAATTGATTGCATCTAGCATAGATTGAGGCAATCTTTAAATTCCTCTGTCCATAACTGAAAGTGACAGTAACTTGCTGACTAGAGTCATCTGTATCGATAATATTCCACAGTTCCATCCAAAAGATCCAAATTTTGGATGAGGAACTGCAAAACACATTCTGAAAATCTAGCCTTCTTGCATCTTTATCTAGCTCAGAGTCATCTTGAAAGGGTTCTAATAGAACTATAAATGAATATTGATGTCTTTTATTTAGATCAATTAGCCTCTTAAACACCTTTTGAGACTTAACTGATCGAATATTCCAGAAAAGTAGCTTGTTTATCATTGATTACTATAGGAAGTTTTATCCCTACTGCTCCTTGTTTTGACCTATAGTAGAAGCATGTTTTGCTGTCTCTTAGCTCCACTCTTCAAGCCCTCCTTCTGCCTTGGGGACAAATCCCTTATGACAACAATATGGTCAATGTTCTCCACTATGTTGTCCTCTACATTCTCTGCAGCTTCTCTATTCTGGTCTGGATCCTGATCATAATCAGGTGGATCTCCTAATCCATTAGTATCAGACTTCTCTCCTCCTTCATAATGCACTGAATCCTGGCTACCCAAAATTGTGGAATGTTCTTAATCCTTGTTTGCACTGCCAAGGTCTTGAACTACCTTCTCTTCTTAAGTTCTCTTCTTGATAGGCTCACTCCCCTTGATATTTCCCAATTCCTGGTCCATGTTTGCACTAAAAACGTGATGCATCACTTTCCCCTCTTGCATATCCTCATTGACTGGTTTCTTATCATTATTGTCGTCAACCTTTTTCCCATTCTCCTTCTGGTTGTCTGTCCCTTCTCTATTTTGAAATTGGTCTAGAACCCATTCCTTTGTAATTGGGATGGGAACAAATTTTCCGTGACTTGCTTTTCCTTTTCATTCTGCTTCTCCTTAAGGGCCTCAAATTGTGTTGCTAATACCCACCACTGTAGTTTGTTGAATGAGTCCTCTACAATTCCCCATATGTTAGGCCTTATCACTCTGCCCTTCCTTCTGTTTGTCAGTTTTGTCTTTCAGCTCCTCGGCCTTCTTTGTTTCCTCTTTCTGTCCTTTTTCTCCATCTCCCTTTCCCTTTTTAGCCCCTTTCCCCTCCTTTTTAGTCTCTTTTGGACTTTCTTTAGGGTACAATTCAGGATGTAGGACATAACATTGGTGTTCATCATGTCCTTGGATTTTGCAAGAGTCGTAGTATTTTGGGACATAGTCGTCATTGATGTTAATCCATTTTTCTCTTACTTCACCAATTTTTCTTCTAACCCCCATGTTGATACGTCTGGGGAACTCTTTAAGTAAGTCTACCTCAACCTTTACTCTAGCACGACTTAGCCTTGTTTGGTTTTTCGTGGCCGCATCCACTGTAGAGATTTTCCAATCGCCGTCGCCAACAAAATGACCATATCCTCTCCAAAGAAGTTTGGCGGTAATGATGGGAATGACATCCAATCAATAACCATTGAGGTCTCCTCTTCGGGGTTCATGAGTGGATCCCATTTGAGTGTTCTCATCGCTACAGTCCAGTTTTTGTGAGTGATCTAAAATGCAGGCTTCGATAATAGATTGACATAGTCTTCCATGTTCAACGCCCTAATTAAAATATGTCTACTGCTCAAAACTCCAAATTTACATTCATCTTTTGAAGCACACTATTTTAGAATCTATTTTCGCAAATCATGTATGTCATGCCACTCGTACGAAAATTTTCTCACAACTGCAAATTGTAGGTTCTTGTTGACTATCAACTGGTCTACCTCTTCTTCTTCCTATATAACTCGTGGCTCTCCATGAAGATATGTAATGGGCTTAGCGGGGATGGATTTCATCAAAGGTTTGGGTTGCCTAAGGACATCAGCATAGTTAGGTTTGGGGATTCTGGTCGGTGGGGTTGACCGGTGGATTCAGTGGCTATGGCGACCGTAAAGGAACAATATGCTTTCTAGGTTTTCTTCCAAGAGTTTCAGAGCGAGCTAATTTGGTATTCGAGTGTATATTATTCTACTTGTGTTAAAAACTGTATAGAAATTGGCCTAGACCTTTGACTCCATCAAATATTATAAGTTTCTTAGGTTTCATGGGTTATTACCAGAGGTTTGTAAATAGTTTCTCTTCTATTGCTTCTCCCATGACTAAGTTGACCTAAAAGAGGGGAAAATTTCTGTGGGCCAATGAGTGTAAAAAGAGTTTCCAAACTTTGAATGATAAGCTTGTCTCTACAGGAAGGAATGTATGGGGTTTATGTTGATATATTTACCGATCATAAGAGTCTCCAACATGTGTTCACCCAAAAATATCTTAACTTGAGACAAGTTAGGTGGTTAGAGCATCTTAAAGATTATGATATGAGTCTGCATTATCACCCCGACAAAGCTAATGTTGTGGCCGATGCTCTAAGTGGGGTGTCTAATTCATGTTGATGATGGTGGCAAAGAGGTGTCTAAAGAGGTTCACCGGTTGGCTATATTGGGGGTTAGGTTGGAAGAAGTTGACAATGGTGGTGTAGTGGTTATTGATGGTTCTAAGTCTTTTTTGATTGGGGAGATAAGGGCAAAACAAAATCTTGACCCTACCTTGCTATAGTTGAAGGCCTTGGTGAGAGATAATAGAGTGGAGGTTTTCTCCCAAAGGGGAGATGGTGCCCTTAGGTACCAAGGTAGATTGTGCATGCCTAGTATTAATGACTTAAGAAAGAAGTTTTTAGACGAGGCTCATAATTCTTCCTATTCCATTCACCCTGATTCTACAAAAATGTATAGAGATTTGAGGGAAGTATATTGGTGGGGTGGTATGAAGAGAGACATTGCCAAGTTCATATCCAGATGTCATAATTGCTAAGAAGTGAAAGCTGAACATCAAAGGCTGGGTGGCTTATCCCAAGATATAGAGATTCCTACTTGGAAGTGGGAGGAAATCAACATGGATTTTGTGGTTGGGAATCACAAGACTATGAAGCATTTTGATTCTATTTTGGTTGGGGTGGATAGAATGACAAAGTCAGCTCATTTCCTACTGGTCAAAACTACTTATTGTGCCAAAGGTTATGCTGAATTTACATTTATGAGTTTGTTAGATTACTGGGGTGCCTTTGTATATCATTTCGAATAGTAGTGCTCAATTCATTTCTTACTTTTGGAGGTCTTTCCAAAGAGGTCTTGGTATCAAGGTAAAGCTTAGCACGACCTTTAACCCTTAAACGGATGGCGAAGCTGAGAAAACTATCCAAACCCTTGAAGATATACTTAGAGATTGTGTTTTGGAGTTTAAGAGTAGTTGGATATGCTTAAAGCTTAGCATGGTCTTCCACTCATTGAATCTGCTTACAATAATAGCTACCACTCAAGCATTAGCATGACTCAATTTGAAGCTCTTTATGGTAGGCATTGTATGTACCCTGTTAGGTGGTTTGAAGTAGGGGAAATGGTTTTCTAGATCCGAATTTGGTCAAAGATACCTTAGAGAAGTGAGGTTGATAAGGGAGAGATTGAAAATAGCTCAAAGTAGACAAAAGTGATATTTCGATGTGAGAAGGAGAGATCTTGAATTTAGCATTGGCGACTGGGTTTGCTTGAAAGTCTCACCCATGAACGGTGTAGTTCAATTTGGTAAGAAGGCTAAATGAGCCCAAGTTTCATGGGTCCTTATAGAGTGTTGAGGAGGATTGGTAAGGTGGCCTATGAGTTGGAGTTGCCCATTGATATGAATATAGTTCATCCGATTTTCCGTGTATCTATGTTGAGAAGGTGTGTGGATGACCCAAGTGCTATTGTACCTTTGGATGTTGTGGATGTGGTAGAAGATAAATTGACTTATGAGGAGGTTTTGGTAGAAATTTTGGATAGACAAGTGAAGAGGTTGAGAAACAAGGATGTAGCTTCTGTGAAGGTCCTTTGGAGAAACCAACAAGTTGAAAGTGCCACATGGAAAGTCGAGGCGGACATGCAAAAGCATTACCCATGTCTCTTCCATTCTACTCAAGCCAGAGGTATTAATTTACATTCCTCCATATGATTTCAAGTTTTAAGTTCCAGTCCTATGTCATTTGCATGCATTCATGTTTATGTTGATAAGTTTATAGTGATTTTGACATTCATGTTGAAGTTTTTAAAATTATGTCTACATGCATTTGTTGCATTCATGTCGGGCTGAAATCTTCATGATTACCTCTCTTATATACATTTATTTGACATCTAGGGATGAATGTTCCCAAGGGGGAGATATTGAAATGCCCCAAAAATTCCTCGAAAATGTGCCTCAGAAATGCCCATAATCGTAATTTCCATATATCTCAAAATCCATGCTTGATATCAAAAATTCGACTTCATATTCTTGATTAAGGGGAAATATTGAGTGGGAAATAGGTATAACCCGATTTTAGAGGACCTGCAGCGAAATTTCATTTTCTCAAAAATTTCGGAAACACAAGGCATCCGTGATGCCTCCACGTCACGGACCTATCGTAGAGGTGTGTTTGCACTTCCTTAATTGTTTTGTTTTGGCCTGAGGCATTGGGGTCATGGACCCATGCCTATTAATTCGTAAAAACACCTATATTTAGCCATTTTTCAACTTTATATCACTCAAGACACTCTCAAAACCCTCTCTAACACTTAAACAAATGTTTCATTCAAATTCAAGTGTCTCAAACTTAATTCTGGATCTTAAGAAGTTCATTCAAGTTTCAAATTCTCTCTAAATCTACATCAAAGAAATCCCTAAATTTAAGATATGTGGGTTTCAACCATTAGGTCGTTTCACCCATAGTGCCCAACCTTCTTTTTATGAAAATTGCATGTTACTAAGTTTTATTACTTATGGGTATTATTTATTATGAATTATGATTACAAATCATGTTTGGTCTTATAAAATGTTGATTGGAAACACATGTCTACCTATTTCAAGCTTATACTATGAGATGGTTTGTCTATTGTGACGATGCATGTTTTGGGCTATGAAACTATGATATGTTATCAGGTTTGATGATGGATTTCAAGGTGTCTTACATGAGGCTTTTAATATGTGTTGGTGGGATGATTTACATTAAGTTTGCTCACATTACTTCACTCTTGAATTGCATGATTTTGAACTAGCATTGCACACCCGTATTTGATAAAATGTTTTGACAAGGATTCTTAAGCTATTGATAACCTAATGCATAGTTTATATGTCAAGGGACTTTATGATGATTGAGGGATTGTATGTATGTATTTAATTCATAAAAAGTATCTATAGTGTTGCAAGTTGACCACACCTTGTTTGGGGGTGACATGTCCAATCACCCTGTTGAGGGGGTGACATGCTTTGACCACCTCGTCGGGGGGTGACATGCTCGTACTACCACATCGATGGGTATGTTCCTTGACCACCTCATCTGAGGGTGACATGCCCTTACTATCATGTCGAGGGGTATATACCTTGACCACCTTATCGGGGGTTGACATGCTCGTACTACCACGTTGTGTGGTAAGTACTTTAATCACCTTCCAAGGGAGTGACATGCCTTAGATTCTGAGTAATAGTTTCTTGGTCTATGATTATGGCTTTCTCCCACACATGCATTATGTTCTATACAAGATATATGATTTACAAGCATGTTTTACTTCAAGCATTGATCATGCATTCCGTATTGATATATACTCATCCATTGCTTATGATTTTGTATTTTGACTATATTGACTTATGTCTCGTTGAATTACATCCTACATACTTAGTACATTCAAACGTACTAACGCATACTCTATACCTACATGATGTTACCATGTAGGAACCGGAGCACCTCACGATCATTCTCCACGTGGCTAGTTTTGGCATCTTGAAGATAAGCTTTGGTGAGTCTTCAAGTTTGGGGATACTAGCTATGCTATTTTTACTTTTGCTATCTTTTTATGTTGAACATTTGATACTATGAGGGTGACCCCGGAAAGTTTCTTCACCCCCGCCCATACTATGTTAGAGGTGTTATTGGAACAATTGATGTAACCATGCTATGATCTTGACTCTTGAATCTTTTATGATTATAATGACTTCCCTTAGTCCCATTTCCCTTCTTTATGTCTCTTATTGTTGATGTTTTGCTTTCGTGACCAAGGAGGTGTTATTGATATGCTAAGAGGCTTGTTTGGGGTTCCTTCGGGTTCTCCATTCACCTTGTCATGTCTAGGCCCTAGGATTGGGTCGTGACATAGATATTTACTATAATACAAATATATTTATTACACTCCTCCTTGAATGTCTATTTGATAGATCATGTGCCTCATTAAAACCTTACTAGATAAAATCTAGTTGAAAGAGTTCTAGTGAAGGAAAAAGAAATACACATATCTAATAATATGCATTTTGAATTCCTAATTAAAAATCTTATAAGGAAAATCCAATGAGACAAAACCTTTTGAGAAAAAAAAGAATACATCACATTTTAACTCCCTATACAAAGAAAATCAATAAAAAAAACTTGAATCTTCTCATCCTAATCTTGTGTGCCATCTTCTTGAAAGTAGTAGTTGGTAGAGACTTGGTGAACAACTCAGTCATGTTCTAACTCAAATGAATTTGTTCCATATTTATATCACCATTATTTTGGAGCTCATGTGTGTGAAAGCTTTGGTGAAATATGCTTTGTTCTATCTCTTTCTAAGAATTCTCCTTTTAGGATCAAAGAGTTTTGCAAGTTTCTCAAGCAAACAATCTATTTCCTTTAGAAAACTCTTCTAGAGTTTCAATTCAAGTTATCAGCTTGCATAACAATATGAAAGATTTTTAATTAATTTGATCAATACGAGGATTATAAATAAGTTTTTCAAGAACATATATATGCTTCATGTATTTTAAATACTTCGAATACTTTTGTATAAATTTTGTCCAGTGATAATATTCAATATTAGATGCATGATGGTTTCAAGAGTCTAGATTGCAAGTCAAATAAGCTTTGTGCTTACCAAGATGCATTATTCACTTGATAATTAGAGCATGCTTTAATATATCGTAAAATTTAGATCCTCATAATTTTTTTACAATATTGTGTTGTATTGTATCAAAGACATCATTGATAAAATCTCATTTTTGTTAGTTTTCAATGCAATATAACTTGTTGAGATCTTATCACTTTATTATTTTGGAGTAGCTACCCCTCTCATGAGATTTCATGAAGTATTATGTCATCAGCTCGTCAAGAGTATATTGCCTCTTAATTGTAATCATTTTGATCATTTGCTTCTTTCCTTTTCAAGAATTATCTTATTTGGTATCAATTGCATGTTTCATGCATGTCATAGGCTCTATCCTTTAGGGACATTCAATAAGAGCATTTCAACTCTTAGATTGTTATTATCTCATCCTTGTGTTTGACAAACTAACATATATTCCAATCTATCTTGGAGAATCTATTTTTTATGCATCATGTTATGTTTACTAATTATGTACCACATATCAAAATTATTAGATAGAAATTTGGTCCTTAACCATATACCAGTTTGGGAAAAAATTAATCATAATGTATTAGAATAATGCATATCTTTGTCTACAATTTATCATATTTCATATCATTAAACTTTGTCCTCAAAAACAATGAATTTGACCATTTGTCCAAGACATTTAGTGTCGATCAACTTGGATATTTATCAATATTATCAAGATGAATTATCTTGATTACGTATTCTGAAAGTTATGTTTTTAACTCAATTATCTTGCACAAATAATTTTTGCGAATGTCAAACTTCAAGTTGACAATAAATGCACATTTGATCATCTTATAGATGCATCTATTTCACATATCACATGACCGTGAATAAGTCCATATTCACTTTTCATACTTTCAGATTTAGGGGATTCAGTCCCAACATTAGTTGATCCAATGAACTTATCATGAGAACAAGCAATTTTGAAGAATCTTTTATTTCTTTAACATATGTCTAATATGTAAACTCCAAGTTTACCATAACATGTCCCTTTTGCTTTAGTAAATTTCTGATTTACTATTACATGAGTAGATTTCAAATTTATTACTCAGGGAGTAATTTTTATAATTATTTCTTCTCAATTACTCTATCTTTCTTCTGAAGATAGTCATGATCCTATCACAATAAAGTGCACATTTTTATTGAGAAATTCTATTGAGTACTATCACATTCATTTTAGAGAATGAATATGTATTTGTAGCATTTATCAAAAAGTTCTCATTTTTCAAGAATGAAACACAATCATTTTAACATGTCAATTTATGATAACTTATTACCTGTCATGATCCAAAATTGGATCTCAACTAAAGGATAAAAGACTAAAATAGAAGAACCATAACACTAAAATTAAAATCCCAAAACCTGGAATCATGAGTACAAGAGCTTCTAAATAGTACAAACATAAGACTGTCTGATATAAGAATACAAGGTCTGGTATAAAATACAACTAGAAAAATCTCAATAGTACAACACGAATCAAAGTCCAAGCCTCATCATTGTGACCTGGAAAGATAGAAGAACTCTGTTGAAGTGAAATCAACTACCACGACGGGGTCCATGTGTTCGATCTGTAGGGAGAAAACACATTATGGGTGAGTAAACAAAAGTGTATCTGGTAGGTTCAACTAAATGTGTAAAAGAATCGGATAAGTATGTAATAACTTAGAACCCTTCCACCTGCAACGCAAGTGTAATAAATGTAATGCATGGGGTTGAATCATGACGGCCGCACAACTGGTCATACACATCTAACGAGCTAAGATAGAACCTATGGGGGTCTTGTTAGATCGTATACAAAATCACAATGTTAATTGCCCATGGTCAAGGGTACCACCGTATCTCAACCTTGCCATGTATCGTGGTCAAGAGGTGTCACAATATCTTAACCTTTCCACCTGCCTATGGTCAAGGAGTTTTAAAGGTATCTCATTTTCTGCCTAAAATTTAATATCCAGTGGTACCAATGTAACATGTAAATGAATGCATGCAAATGCCACAAGTCAATGTAAATGACAACAATATAACAAAATAATCGATAATTAAATATCATGATACTAGAAAAAAATGCCAAGAGTCACAACTGGAACCAAAAGTCCTCAATATGTCTCAAACTACCATACTTTCACCAATAGTTAATTATACTAATAATACCGAATTTAATAAGTCCTAAAGTATGCAACAAATTTTCAAACTATAGCTCAAATACCAACCAATAATACAATATTTTCCAAATGATTTCACAAGTCTCATTTTACCACAATAACATCCATAAATATCTCGAATATTCAAGGATTCATTTCAATTTTATCAATCAAATTCACAATTTATTCCAAGTTCCAATACAATCTATACCACATTTTTGTCGAAATACCATTACACCAATTCTATTATCATGAAATGGTCTAATTCTTACCATTATCACATAAACAAATCTAATAACTCCAAACAAGTCCCAAAAAGGTTAGCTGAACCTACCTCAATGCTGAAACCTAGGGGTGACCATACAAGAAAATAGATCTTTAACGAGGAGATATTTAGTTGCTAAAAGTATACATCCGGTCATTATTAGTCAACAATGACTAGTAAAAATTCCATCATCACCAGTTGTTAAAAGCTTCATCATTAAAAGTTAAAGATCGGATTAAATCTAGTTGTTAGAAAAGCTTAACGATGACAAAAATGTGGTTGTTATACCTCTTTTGAACAACCAATTTTTTTCTTCACTAATTGATATTTTAGTTATTTAAAAAAGGGGACAGCCTGATGCAATTTCGGGGAAAGGCCCGAGCACAAGGATCTATTGTACACAATCTTACCTTGCATTTTTGCCAGAGGATTTTACCAAGGTTTGACCCGTGACCTTCTGGTCACATGTAAACAATTTTATCAGTTACTCCAAGGTTCCCCTTCAATTCTAATTATTAATACCTTAATTATAACCATAAATAAAATCAACAAAAGTGCATATGTATAGACACATACACACAAAAACACAAATACATGCACATATGAAAACATACAAATTGATTGTATTCATATAAGAATTTTTTTCCCAGTTAACTATAAAAATGATGCTGCATAACGCTATAAAAATACAGATATGCAAATTTTATAATATTATATTTTTTAAATCCTAGTAAAAGAAAAACTAGAATATCTCTAAATAATTTTTAAAATATGAAATACATTCTTCCCGTGCTTCAATATTTTCCGTTGCTTTTACTTCTTTACACTTTCTCTGAGGATGAGTTCTTCAAACCGCATGATCTATCGAAATACAAGTATAGAAATTTCATGTAAGGTTATTAATAACACTCTTAATAACTATTATCTTCTTTTTCTTGTCCTGCAAAATCAAATATTAACCACAATTAAATACAAAATTTATTTCTGTTCTCACAACTAAATGAAAAGAAAGTTGAGTTTTCTAGTTCTAGACATAAAGTTGTTTGTTTTGTATTTTTCACCTTAAGTTATTAACTTTTTGCACATTGCTTCATGGATAAAACCCTCAATTTCTTTTAGTTTCTCTTTTTATACTAATGGTATTCACCTAATATAAATAATCTAATATTATTAAAATTTTGATGAGATACAAAATCAATTATATCATCTTAAATTGTAAATAATAAAAATCACAATTTCTTAATTAATTAGTAGTTGATTATATGTCATGTAATTAGTAATTGATTATATGTCACAATTTCTTCCTCCTCTTTCTATCTTGGCGCACGTTAGTGCTAACGTACACCTAGGCCGGAATGGGGAGGGGACAACCACAGAAAGCATCACAACAACAACAGGAAGATGTGATTAAGCAAGGAATTGAGATATACTCAGTTGGGAGCTCAGTGCAAAGAATCAAAACCAGTTGGAAAACACCTTAGTCCTTAGATATTGTAGGAGGAACAGATGAAAATCAATGGCCAGAACTAGGAGGTAAATCTATACTGGAGACTAAAATAGAAACGAGTGAGGACAAGAGGAATGGGAAACAAGTGAACACTGAAGGGAGGAACAAAAAGAGGTAGTACAGGAAAAGCAATGGGCTAACCTGTTTGGCACTAAAAAATTAGCTGTAACAGGTATAAACCAATCTTACTTTGCTCCGGTAACAGTAGAAGGAGAGAAAATTGTTGAGATATTACCTGAGGATACAGAGGAAGAGGATGAAAAATGAAAACCCTCGTTGGTCATGTATGTGGTAGGAACAAAGCCAACCCTGGGTACTATTGATAGATTCATTAATAATTAAGCAAAGTTTACAAGGAAACCTATAATCTTATATCATGGAGATGGGTATTTTGTAATAAGATTTGCTAATGAGGAGGATAGAGATATAATCTTTTACTCAGGACTATACCATCTCATGAGAAGGTCCGTGATCATGAAGCCATGGACTTCGGATTTCAATTTCAAGGAGGAAATTCTTACCACAATCCCCCTTTGGGTAAAGCTACCAAACCTTCCTTTAAATTGTTGGAATGCTGTGGGGTTGAGCAAAATTAGAAGTAAATTAGGCCAACCTTTGAATGCAGATGAGTGTACAAGACAAGCTAGTAGAATCACTTTTGCAAGAATTCTGTTAGAGATGGATGTTACTAAAGAACTACCAAAGGAAGTGAAGATAAAATATGTAAGAGGGAAGATATTTGAACAAAGAGTGGTCTATGAATGGAAGCCTCTCTTCTATCAAAAATGTCTTAAGGTAGGGCATACTTGTGGAGATAAACTACAAGAACCAACACCAAAGAAGCTAGAAATTGGCATAAGTAAGGAATGGAAGGCAACCACAAATAAACAAGTTGTGGAAGGGAAGCAGAAAGCAAGAGTGGATGATGTAAGTGAAGTTGGAAACTAACAAACAGAACAACAAACTAATGAATGGCAACTGGCCAGGAATTAGTCAGTAAGAAAGAACCAACAACAACTAACAACCCCATTGAGTGTTTGCAATAATAAGTATGAGGCTGGTGAGATGAGTGGACAAAAAGAGAGGGCACAGGAGGAGGCACCACCTGATCAATCCAATCTATGATTGTCTCTTGGAATGTGAGGGGCTTCAACCAAGTGGTGAAGCAAAAAGAGATGAGACTATTTTTGAGGAAATATAAAATTAGTTTTATAACTATATTTGAACATAGATTGAAAGAAGACAAAAGTAGAAGTATAATGAATAAAGTGATGCTAGCATGGGAATGGTGTTCTAATGGTACAGGAAAAACTAGGAGTAGGATCTGGTTGGCTTGGGATCCAAATAAGGCCAGAGTACAGGTAGCAGAAAGAGGTATTCAACATATCCATTGGAGGTACAGATATATAATGGAGGGGTAATTCAATTCATAATAGTGTATGACCTTCACTCTATCAGTGCAAGAGTTTTATTGTGGGAGGATATTCAAAGACTCAACAATGAGACAACTGAGCCATGGTTAATCATGGGATACTTTAACTCTATACTAAATGATAGACCAGTGGGTAGCCTAGTTCAAATTAGAGAATGAGAGACTTCTAGGAATGTGTGAACTTGTGTAATCTGTTGAAATGCCAACTGTGGGAAGAGATTACACATGGACAAATGGCCATATGTAAAACAGAATTGACAAAGCCCTGGTAAATGACATATGGATAACCAAAATGCCACCAAAGCAAGTAAGAGTACTGGAACCTATGTTCTCATACCACTCACCTCTATGCATAGATGTCATTGAGCAAAAAGACAAGAATATAAGACCTTCTAAGTTCTACAACTGTCTCTCACAACACCAAGAGTTTGAAAGTAGAGTAAATAAGGGATGACTAGTGCAAGGAAGGGGAATGAAATCTCGCAATGAGTGTCCACTGAAATGACAATGCTGGAGGAATCTATTCCCCCACCCTGACAATCATGCTTGATATGGTTGATCATATGAGTGTGGTCTACCATACACTGAAAAGTACTACGTGCTAGGACTAGTGAAGCTATAGCCCCTGAAGATATCTTGCTAATTGGAAAAACACCAAATACTTTCAAACTCAGTGGGAATGCTAGATAAGGCATACTTAGAAAGCTTATGAAATCTATCCTCATAGTCAAATACCGTCATAGATCCCTGTTGTAGTCGATCAAACTCATCTTGCCTGTTGTCCCAGAGTCCATAAGGTATAAATCTCTCAAAGAATACCTCGACAGACTAATCTTATGTCATAGCTGGTGATACAGTCTGCGGGGTAAAACTGATCTCTACCACTCCTTGGCCAAGGTAGTGAACAGGTTAGAAGTGTAAGCCATAAGAACCCTACTTGTGAGAAGTACAAAAAATACAAGAAAATAAGTTCTAAAAATTTCTGACTATCAACTTCTATGAGGTATCTTATGGGCTGTAAGTCATTGTTTGACTTGTAAGTTGGTGTTGGAACCTGGGGCATACTTGGTGAAATTTGAGATTTTCAGGGACTTGAATTACCACTTATCAGACGACTCGTAAAATAACTTTTAAGCCATAAGTTGTGTCATGGATTTAAGGATCCGAGAACAGTATCTGATGATTCGAAAGTGACAACAGATGAAACCTTTTTAATGGCTCATAGACCGGACCACGAACCATAAATGGGATCTCGTGGTCATGTCCGAATAGGTTTTAAAAAATGGTAATTTTGACATTTCTTATTTGTTAAAGCCTAAACTATATCATTTTACCCCTCAAGGGTCCCCATAGCAGCATAAACAACCATAATCTATTCATTTCCTGCCATTCCCAGAAATATTTCAAGTCTTAAAACTCTCTCAAGCTTTCTCTAAGAGCTCAAGCAAGAATAAGCTAGTCTTCATCACCAAACTAGATGTTTCTCTATTAAATCACTAAAGTATGCGGGTTTTGATTGTGGGAACCTTCCTATCACAATCTCAACCATTCTTCCCCTTAATCTATTTCAAATGGGTATTTATGAAAACTCTATGAACTTTTTTGTATGATATGATTATGAAGAAACTCATGATGATACTATGATAAGTATTATGCAATTTTATCTTTGTATAACATTATGAAATAATAAGTCATGAAAATATGTGATTTAAGATAAGGCTTTAATAATTCCCTAACTATGGTTTACTATGTTATGGTGGGTCATTTTTCATTATTTGAAAAGAGAATTCATTATTTTTCTCATGTCTAAAGATGTTGATTTGGCATGATTTTGAGTATGTATGCATACCCTCAATGTTTTGCTAAGTTATGTACCAAGCTTCTTATGTTGACAAAGTTCTTATGGAAAGATATGTGATATATGAACGATATGAATTGCGAAGGGCTATTATGTATGTTATAAATTATGAGAATGTTGTGAAACCTATGAAAAGTTATGAAGCGCTATCATTGATATGATGAAGCCTTGATTTTGAAGTGCTACTCAATGATAATATTATGAAATATGATGCTTTGTATATTATGATAATAAGTATGATTCGAAGTGTTTCCTGGGATTATGACCTAGCACCTTGAGGACCTTGGTCATGATTATCTATTTCAAGCTTATACCGTGAATTGATTTGGTCTATTTAGACCATGTATTTTTTATGCTATGAAACTATGAATTATCATGAGCTTTTATAATCGATTTCAAGGTATCCTACATAAGGGTTTTACTACATGTTGGTGAGTTTATTTTCATTAAATTTACTAATCTTATTTCACTCTTGAATTGCATACTTTTGAACAATTATCATGAATCCACCATATGTTTGATAAAATGCCAAGTTAAGAATTCTCAAGTTGTTATGATTTATTACATGATTTACAAGTCAAGTGACTTCATGATGATTAAGGACTTTCAAGAATGTATTGGATTGATGAAAAGTATCTATGATTTTAGAAGTATCAAGTTAAGCCCTATTTTAAAATTTTACCTCTTGTGAGCCATTCATGTTAAAGCAAGGGTTCATGTGTGATTATGATCTATTACTAGAGGTCAAGCATGTTTCAGGAGGTACTCATGTCATGTTTCCATATTTCTTACAAGCTATACAAGTTATGATTATTTCAAGTATTCTGTGATATTTGGCTTAGTACTGATTGAGGCTTAAGATGGGGGCTCAACTCAAGAGGTCCTTATATAAAGTCTTTAGTCTCTAAACTATATGTCACCATAGGATTATGATTATTACCCTTGTGATACTAGTGGATCCATCTAGTCATGTTATCATGTTTGGATTGCCTTAGCAAGTAGACCACGCCTAGCCGGGGAGTGTCATTCTCGTCTACCTTATCGAAGGGGTATCATGCCTTGGATTCCAAGTTGTAGCTACTTGGTCTATGTCAGTTGAGGTCACCTCCAACAAATGTGTGCCATATAATTGTGCAAGATAAATGATTTACAAGCATGTTTTATTATGAGCATTGATCATGCATGCCATATTGAGATTATATATCCATTGCTTATGACTATGCGTTTTGAATATATTGGTTTACGTTTTGTTGCATTGCATCCCACATACTAAGTACATTCAGATGTACTAATGCATACTCTATGCCTACATGATATTACAATGTAGGGACCGAAGCTCCTTTTGGTCATCCTCTATGTGTCTTGTCGATACTTCAGAGATAAGCTTTGGTGAGTTCTGAAGTCCGAGGACACTATCTGCATACTTTTGCTATTTTGAGACTTTACTTTGTTAAACACTTGTTATTATGAGGGTGAGCTCGAAAAGTGACTTGCCCCCGTTCCATTCCATGTTAGAGATGTTATTGGATATTATGATGTACTTATGCTATGAGCTTGACTCTTTATGCTTTTATGAAAATTAAGATTTCCCTTAATCCCGCTTTCCATTTTATCATATCTCTTGTTCTCTTTTATTTTGCTTTCACAACCAAGTATGTGTGATTGATATGCTTAGAGGCTTATTTGGGACCCTTTGGGTTCCCATTTGCCATGTCACGTCTAAGCCTTAGGCTTAGGTCATGATAGAAAGTAAATGTCCTCTGGAAAAGAACACAAGAAAGAAACCCAAACAGACTCAAAAATTAGAGTAGATATATGCCTTGATTACTCAGATGTTGTTGAGGCCTATAACTACTAAAACCCCATCGAAAAATCTTTGCATTGTTCTCAATGCGATGGAATAATACTAAAACTTGAAGGAGGGGTCAAAAAGAATATAATTGGGTGCCTAAGCACCGATCGCAGTTTGTGTTCCACCACCCTCAACCTGCTAGGTGGTCTCTTCTATTATGACAGCCTATCCTGATGGTCCAACACCCAATGCCATCTACTGCATTCATGTGTTCCTCATCACCTCATCTACCATAGAGGCCATTCTAGAAACCTCTAGCTGCTACCGCTCAAGCCTCTCAGCATGTCATCAGGCAGCCTTAAGATTATCATCTCTTGTATGTCACCTCTTCTTAGAGGCGAGAACCACGAGCTCATTTGCAAACAGGTCCAGTACTAGTGTCATGATAGCAGGCATAGGAATCATCAATGATGATGGAGCTACTGCCCTCATCTCCTCGTAGAGCTACTGGATCTCCATTCGGATGACAGTTATATCTGGAGTCTTAGTTGAACTGAGGAAATCCTCCATACACCTCTCAAAAGCATCCACATGACCATGTAGAAGTGATAATATCTACTTAAGTATGGTCGTATAGTGCTCCTGCATGCACTCCTTGGACTTAGAAATGGCCTTGTAAATAGAAGGCCTAATCTGTTATAACAACTAAGCCAACTGTGACTTAGTTTGAGCCTAGCGCTGTTCTAGGGCCTTGATAGACTCCATGAATATACAGACCATAACTGTGGGCTGAGAACATGTAGAAACAACCTCTTATACAATGGAGGAAGTAGAAGTAGGCCCTATCTCCATCTGAACATCAATCTTCGAGGGCCTATCAAACTCATCAGCAGCAACAGTGGTGGTAGCTTAAAGATACGGAGGCTTGGCGAACATCTAACTAATTAGACCGTGGAGTGCAGTGCTTGCCTCGGTGCAACTATATTCTCATCGGCTTTTGTCAGGCTAGCATCCTAGGTCCTCTGGACATCAATTATGACATCAACATTGGGGCTAATCACCATCCATGCCTTTATAGATAGCCTAAACATAGGAACATAACAGATTTCCACCTCCTCAAAACTCTTTTATGTATCTCCTTTACTACGCAGCGAGAAAAGCCAATTTCATAGCCAGCTATGATGCTACAACAAACACTGCATGGTTTGGCATAAGATTATTATCTGGATAAGTTGGATAGATCCATGTGCAAACCATTGCCCACTAGAACTTGTTAGCAAAGTTGAGCGAGGCCTTAATAATAAGAATGGGGCCAGACACCCAGTTGGTACTCGTGCCTTGCTCAATAATATGGCCAGCAATCTATCTCAATAAGGTAGCCTTTTGGGCTATATCTCTCATAACAACACCATCCTATGCCTACCCCAATCTGTAGTTGAACTTCGCTGTAGTCAAGGGGGCCTAGTAGTCGGGACTGAATAAAAATCTATGGTTAGTGGTCTCTGAAAAATCAATAGGAACATTCATACCAATGTATGCATCATTCTAGGGTGAGTAATAGGTTTAGCATTCTTCGGCATAGCCTTTATCACTGCAAAAAGATAGGATACATGGAACACATGAACTAATGTCGATGAATAGTTCCTCAATGCTGGTATAAACCAATCTAGCCTATATTAGGCTATAAGGTCATAGAGGATCATCATACCATCAAAGCTGGATGTCAGTGCCCGGGGCTCCTTAAATATGGTCTGGGTATGCTGACCTTTATCGTCCTACTAGAAGTCCTCTTCATAGATAGCCAAAATATCCTTGATGCACCATATCTCAATGGGCCAGCGACATGTACTGGAACAATGATAGACTTGATCTATTCCTTAAACTCTGATCTTGACTCATCATGTTAGCCTGAGCTATCATGATTTGGAGATCCTAATTGAGACTCCTCTTGAGAGTCCGTCATCTATATAGAATTTCTCCTATCTGTGCCTCATTGATCAAATTGGGGTAGGTGTGGTGTAATGTCTAGTGCTTGGGCTAGTATAATCTACATGGATACCACCCAAGTGCATCGTGGCTCGATTCCCTCATTTGGAAGGATATCGAGCTCCTCTATCGACATACTATCGTCTAATTCTGTCAGCTTGTCATGGAGTCTATCACAAAGGCTTGACTATCTTCACGTCATGATCGATGACCCATGATATCTGCAAACACAATAATACAAGCACATGTGGGTCCAAGAAAGTGCAAAAAGAAAAATATACTTAACCAGAAATAACCACACAAGGAAATATGAAGGCTTGTTTACGAGTCATAGATTAGACTATGGGCCGTAGAAGACCTTCGTGGAAATAGGGTAATAGTAAGGTATTGGAAATACTACTAAAGAATCAGTCATTACTTATGCTTTGAACCACGAGTCATAGACTAGGTCGTAGTTGTAGACTTAGAAAAATATACTATACATGTTGAAAATTACTACACTATTTACGAGCCGTAATTGGATCTACGACTTGTGAATAGGTTCATCCTATTAACTATAGGATTTCCAAGATACTGAACCCATTTTACGAAGGGCAAGTATGGTCTATGGTTTAAACCACAGGCTGTAAAAGATCCCCGTAAATATAGGTATACAACATTTGGAAATCACTCACAATGCCAAATTTCAGCTAATGGCCCAGTCAATGACAAACTAAACAATAATAAAGTATATAGATTAGTCCATAATATCAGGGTGTACAAATCAAATAAACTTGAAGTCCATTGACAAGTCAAACAAAGTCCAAAATTATCAAAACATTGATGTGCTACAAAAATACAACACTTTTGATGCTTAAAACTTAAAATTTTGTATGTTCACAGAGTTGTGTTAGTGGGTTTGATGTTGTTTTATGTTTATTTTGTAGGATTATAGGATTTGGGGTAATTTTGGGCAAAGTTCTATAGAATAGGAGTTTTTGAAGACTTATAGGCAACTGTACGGGCCGTGGCTAATTCCACTATCCGTATAGAGGTTCCACGAGTGAGATCAAATGAAGGGCCAAATTTCAAATATTTCCTCCACGAACTATCAGATGAGCCTTAGAACTTTTCATGAGTCATGGATTGGTGTCGTGCCTGGAGGATTAGATTTTGAAGAGTTTTAGAAGAGTTTTCATACAAAACCCTCCACGGCCCATAAGTCTGACGATGGCCATAAAAAGGCCTCATAGAATTGAAGTCAATTTTTGAAAGCCATGGAGTACGAAGCCCAGGTACGAACCATGGTTCCTTATATGGCCGGTAACTTAGTCCATAGAAGTTGCCGAATCCAGCTTTTCTATTTCATTTTGGATTTGTATTTTACTTATTATAAATAATTTTTTTAGGTCTTTTTAGTAGAACATGAATGAGAGAATAGATAAAAACTTTTGAGATTTCATTTTTGTGATTTTTTTATTTAAAACATTACATTGTGATTTGTTGTGTAGAACTTAGGATTACTTGTTCTTAATTTCATCATTTTAAGTGTTCAATAATGCTATTCTATAACATGATTCTTTCATCTACAATGATATGCATAGCTAAATCCACAACTAGTGTTGTGGGAACCATGGAGAACTAGCAAGGTAAAATTGAATAATTTGTATTCTTGGAAAATATGCAATGCATGTATTGATTAATTCTCTTTATTATGATGCTTTTTTAATTGTGGCCAATCTTAGAACCCACCAAATTCTTATTGACTCGAACAAGATAGTAATGAATAGAAAAAGAGATTAATTAATAGGAGTCGATATGATCTCTCTCATCTAATCAACTAAACTAGATCAAGGGGAGGTTGTACTAGAACAAAAGGACAGGATTAGTAATGTCACACTGCGAGGATAGATCAAATCATGTACTGAAATTTACCTCTCACCTAGATCAAAGGGTTTGCTAAGCATAACTTAACAGTTCTGCATGCTACATACTAGAAAGATTACGATTATCTGGTGATACTAAGTTAGGAGTTCATGGGGACCATAATACCCTATTTACTTCTCTCACTAGTTTTACAACACTTGCTTCTAGAATAGGTTTACTTACTACAGTTACAAAACACCCCTCCCACCTTTTCGAGAGATAAGTAGGTTAATTCATTCAACTTAGTAGTAATTACTCTAGGTTTAGACCATATTCCCTATGGGATCGACCCTAACCTCAGTTAGGTTATATATTATGATAACGACCGAATATACCTTCAAAAGAAGGTATAATTTGGGCGACATCAAAATTATGGCATAGTTGTCGGGGAATATGGATTTTAGGTTGGCTTAATTTGAGTAATTTGTAAATTAATCCTTATTTTTCTTAGTTTACATTTCTTGTTTTGTTTTTTTTTTGTTTCAGCGTATAGGTGTAGTGTATGCACAATCTTGTAGTCGACGCAATGCATTGACTCAATTCGACCTAAGATCAAGAAGACACAGAGGAGAATCACCCAGAACAGTGGGAACAATGTTGAAAATGATGCCATGAATGCTTCACTAAATGCAAACAATAATAATAACCCACCACCACTTAAGGATTTGAATAACTATCTACACAATATCATCTTCGACTATAAGAGCATGATGGCGAGTTAGAATTTTTCCATGGATGTCGTAGGGCTCCGTGTCTTCTCATTATCTCTAACGCGTAGAGAAACACTATGGTTATTCGAGCTCTCACATGTTTCAATCACCAACTGGGCAGAAATGCAAAAGACCTTTTTGGAGAGGTTCTTTCCTAGGTCGAAGAAGCTAAAGTTGAAAGATCAGATCAATAACTTTGAGTAATTGCCTAGTGATTTGATAAACACTATATGGGAGAGTTTTACAAAGTGTCTAAAGAGAGTCCCTGACCACAAGATCATTAATGATGTCCTGCTGGAAATCCTGTATCAGATCTTGGATAAAAGTAGCCAAGTTGTATGGAAGGCTTATTTTTATATTATCCATTTTTGGTTATAGCTAGTAGTTAGAGAAAAATGTCAAGGCGAACCATACATGGGGGGGGGGGGGGGGAAGAGAAAAACCGATGACTAGGGGCTCTTTCTCACTTAGTCCAAATTTAGGGCAGGCAAACATAAATAAGGAGATGATGCAAGAGTTGGCTCGGATTAGTACTAATGTGGGGTTGTTGATGAAGCAAAGCCAAGAGCGTGTGAATGTAGTAAATCATTAGCCTCTACGAGCACCCATGTATGAGGATCCCTATTCTATGGAGGACTTGCTGTCATTGATCAGATCTGGGGTTTTCGGTCCAATATCCAAAAGGTCCAATCAGGACTATTGGTGCCAAGGTTAAGGAAACCAAGGTTAAAACTTTAATAGAGATGGTGCTTTCAGAGAAAATAATCAAGAAGGCTATTATGATAGGGACAAGGCCTGGGATGCTGATTGGGGAGGCAGAGATGATTACAGAAATGGTTTGTATATGCACCACACAATCATGACTCTGGAACTGGTAGTTCATGAATTGAGGAGATGTTCGACAGACTGTTAAAGAAGGCTGATGCTCAGGATGAGACCTTGAAGGGAATGAAATCTGACATCTCCAACTTTGGTCAAAAAATCGAGTCTCATTTCAGGGTTTTACTTTGAAACTCAAATTTGGGGATTTAGATTCACTTGTGGATTAATTTCATCATTCAAGTTTGTGATTCTAATTTCAAAGGGGGTTACATTGTTCTTCATTTCTCTTTGGGTAAGAAATCTTCCATGTCTTCTAATTCATTGTTGATTTGTCTGCCCAAGCCATGAGTAGCTAAACCCATAACTTGGGGTTGTAAGAACTAGGAATAGCTAGCTTAATAAACTAGATTATTTGCACTTCTTGAGTTAGGTATTTGCATGCATTACTCATTTTCCTTCATGTTGCTTGTAATTTCATGGTGGCCAACATTAAACTCCGCCTAGTCTCCTAATCCCAATCAAGGTAGTGATGAATAGGAAAAGAAAATGGGTGATAAAATTCAATTGATGTATTCTCGTCTAATCAACCAAACCTGGCCTAGGAGAGGTTAACTTGGACAATAGGTAACAGTTAGTTTGGCACACTATGGTAGCCGACCAAGAGCCATAGTGAAATTCGGCCTTCACTTTTGCGCAACGGTTAGAAGAACTTAAGTTATCATCCTGAATGCAATGTCCTAATTTAGGTTGTGTTATCCTGGGTGTTTGAGTTAGTGAATAATGGGAAACACAATTTCCCAAATTTTTCTCCGATTTGATTCTCTCTACGTCTTATTAGTATAGTTTTAATTTCGAATTACTATTGCAAACCCCTGTTATTTGATGCTTGAATTGGGTGTTGGTGAATCTATGAGGTAAAACCCCGTGTTCCACTGGGATTCGACCCTAACCTATGGTTAGGTTTTATATTTGACAACGATCACTTTATCGTCAAAGTGAGAGGTACTGTTAGAGCCTGATAAAACTAACGGCATTGTTGCCAAGGAATACAACAAGGATTTGAACTGATTTCACTAGTAGTTAATTCAAGTCTTGATTGCTTAGTTCTCTTGTATTTTACTTTTATTTTTTTTGTTGCTTTAGTTTCTTTTGCAGGGTATACTAGGTGTATGCCCAACATAAGGAGCTAAGGATGACCCTTAGCTTCAATTAATCTTGAGATCCAATGTGTTGAAAGGAGAATGACCCAAGCAAACGTGGATATTACGGTTAATGAAGCCATGGAGCAAAATGATGATGATGTTGGTAGAGAGGAGAATCCATCACCAAGGGAAAATAGGCCACACCATAGGGATTTCAACAAAAATGCATATAGTTGGAATCAATATCGATTGAACCCTATAGCCATGGGCGTCATAGGTGCTATAGCATTTCCACTACTACCTGCTGACACTAAGTTCACAGTTTCGTGTGGATTACTCCAAATGCTTCAGAATTGTGTTTGTTTGTAGGTTACCTACTGAGGATCCTCACAATCATCTTCATAATGTTGCATTTATGTGTAAAAGTGTGATGGGTACGCAAAATCTATCTATGCATGCTATCGAGTTACATTGTTCCCTCTATCTCTTATCGGTAATGCAACAATATTGTTGTCAGAACTCCCTCAAAGCTCAATCACCAGTTGGGCATATTTGCAAAGAGCCTTCTTAGAGCGATACTTTTCAAGGTCCAAAAAGCTCAAACATAGGGATTAAATCAATATCTTTGAGCAATTGCCAGGTGATTCTATTAGCATAATATGGGAGAGGTTCACCAAATGTTTGAAAATGGTTCTAGACCATAAGATCATGGATGATGCCTTAGTGGAAATTTTCTATCGGGCTCATGATGAGAATAGTCAAGCATGTGCTGATACAATCATGGGAGGCATATTTTTAGATCAACGATTCAATGTTCTTAGATCAACCGTTCCCAACGATAGCAGAAAGGATAGAGGAAGTAGTTAAGAGTAATAGAGCATGGGGCCAAACAGAGAGAGCTACTACAAGGAGCTCATATGTAGTGAGTGTTAGTTCGGAGAAAGCAATATTCAATGATAAGATCATCCAGCAACTTGCTCATTTCCAGACTAGTGTGGACTTGGTGGTGAAACAAACTCAAGAAAGTGTTCATCTAGTAGTCCACCAACCTCCATGAGTGCCCTGTATGGTGAGTCATATTATGATGAAGATTCTTGCTATGTTAGAGATCAAGTGGTGGGTTTTCAGAACAATGCCCTAGAGTCTAATCTGGACTATTAGCGTCAAAGTTTCGGAAATCAAGGCCAGAAATATCACTGAGAGGGTTCATATAGAGATAACCATGGTGGTTATTTTGAAAGAGATAGGGTGCTAGAAGCCAAGTGGGGCCGAAGAGATAGGTATGGAAATGGTCCTCAAGTATCTCCTCATAATCGTGAAGCCAGTTCTAGCAATTCAAGGATCAAGGAAATGTTTCACAAATTGTTGAAGAAATCGAAAACCCATGATGTGACTTTGAAAGGGATGAAATTGGATATTTCAAGTATCAACCAAAAGATAGAGTCTCATTTGGCAGCCATCAAGCAATTAGAGTAACAATTTGGTCGTCATCCCAATTAAACTAATGCCAAAAGGGTACCTTTCTAAGTAATACAATCCAAAACCCTAAGAATGAGGGACATTGCATGGTGGTTATGACAAGGAGTGGAAAGAGTACCATTGACCCTCCAATGCCTGTTGTTGTGAATGAGGATTGTGAAAAGAGTGTTGATGACAAAGTTGATGTTGAGGAAGAAGGTTTGGTTAGAGATGAAGTGGTGAAGGAGCAAGAAATTAACAGGACTATCCCAAGACCTCCCCATCTTTTTCCCCAAATGCTTAAGCAAAAGGAGGAGGACGGTAAGTTCAAACACTTTCTATGCATATTGAAACAATTGTAAATCAACATTTCTCTTATTGAAGCATTGGATCAAATGCCAGGGTATGCTAAATATATGAAGGGTTTGGTGACTAAAAAGCACACGATGAGCCAAGAGCTTTTGTAAGAGCTCCAACGTTGTAGTGCCATTATGACCAAATCTTTAGTCCAAAAAAGGAAGGATCCCAGTGCATATACCATCCCTTGTACCATCGCCGATGTTGAGTTTGCAAGAACATTATGTGACTTGGGAGCAAGTATAAATTGATGCCTCTTGCCATTTTTAAAAAGCTTGGTTTGGGTTCACGTACTCCGACAAGAATGAGGTTATTAATGACAGATAGTACAATTAAGAAGTCGGAGGGAATACTCGATGATGTGCTAGTCAAAGTGGATAAGTTCATATTCTCGACTCATTTTGTGATTCTTGATTGTGAGGTTGATTTTGAGGTCCTTTTTATTTTGGAAAGACCACTTTTGGTCACAGGGAGAGCCCTGGTGGATATGAATTTGGGTCAACTCAAGTTTAGGGTAAATGACGCAAAAGTGGTTTTCGATGTCAGTCTATGAAGCACACTGATGAACTCAAAAGTGAAGTGTGGGATGTTGAGGAATTTTGATGAATCAAGATGACTAAGTCATTCAACGTTGTTAAACAAGGTGCTACTTGGGGGGCGACCCAAGAGATTTTAATGCTTTTGTTGTTTTTGATTTTATTGATAATTTGTAAATTTTTTAGGTAGTATTTTAATTTTGTGTTGATTTTTGTTTTTAGACACTGAATGGGTTGTGTGTTGGTATGATTGTGTATTTTGAGAAAATTGTGTAGGTTTTAAGCATAGTGAAAAGTAAATGCAAGAATGACATTTGAAGCAGCCTCTACGACCAGACCAACGAGCCGTAGTGCACACTATGACTCGTGGTCATGCCTCGTAGAGGATAACAGTGATTACTTGAAGTTGGCACTCACATTATGAGCCAAATTTATGACTTATAGTCCATACTACGAGTAGTAAATGAGGTTCATAGTTCCTAGGTATAATTTCAAAATTTTTCTATGTGTTGAGTGACCTACGAGACCAGGATCTACGGGCTGTAGCCTGACCTACGACCCGTAGTCGGACTTTCATATACCCGACTCAGGGGAATTTTGAAGTTAGCACGGTAACCTTTTAAAAGGTGTCAAAATCATTTTTCACCCCACTTTACAACCCTTATCAGCCACATTATCCCTAATCTTTCCGTCCAAGTACTTTTTGATGACTTTCCACATCTCCAGCCATATTTTCCGGCGAGTCTACTCTGGCTAGGGTTTTTCTACCCACTTTCCTCTCATTTTATTCATCCTTCATGATTATCTCCTATGGTATGATTCTTGGTTAATTTTAATTCTCACGATATACTTTACTTCGAATTTCTTGAATGAGCATGTGGTTGAAATTGTTGCCATGACTATTTATTGTGTGATATGATGCTATTGAGAAGGAATTAGGGAAATTATCGAATAGTATTCATTGAAATTAACCCTAGTTGTAGGAATAATCCTTGTTATTTTGATTTGATGATTATGCTATGCTACGTATTGTTGATTAAGTGCATAGTATTGGGTTGTGATTGTTGATTGATTTGCAAAATCATAGTAGCATAATATTATGTGTTGGGTGTGGTGATTATATTGAAAGTTGTTGGGTTGATGAATTCATGGTATGCTTGTGAATTAATTCCCTAAATCTGTTTGTATGAGTTTGAGTGATGGTGTTGAATGTTTGGGGAATGAGTACATGAGTTTATTTTTGAATGCATTGGGGAATTGGTGATTAATTGTGTATTGATTGTTATGGTGTTGTAATGGGGTAGATTTTGATTGGAATAACATAATAAGGGTATGGGTTATTTTGTGCTCATGTTTTGAATGATGAAAACTTGCTTCAATGCTATTTAACTTTACTTGCATTGTTCTTGAAGTTATGTGGTGAATTGATAGGTACTTCAAGTACCTATTATTCCTTGATATAGGAGTCTGACTCATAGAAGGATCTATGAGTCGTCACTACCTCTAGTAGAGAATGATAGTGACTTCAGGACCTTGAAACTTACCACACGAGACCCACATACGGATTGTAGTTCGCTATACGAACCATAGTGGGATCTCGTGGACTGCCTATGCTAAATTTTGTAAACTAAAACCTTGTACAAGACCTTTCTACAACGTGTAGCCAACACTACGAGTCATAACTGTGAGCTGTACCTAGTTTCAGTTTCTTAAATTAAAAATACTTGTGGACTATAAGGCCATATTACGACTCATAGTCTCCACTACGAGTCATACCGGGGTCTTATACCTTCCACTTGTAACTGATGCAGTGTTGATTTTTCTTATGTTTTTCTTTTGTTTTTGTTTTATTTTGTTGAAGGTTGTTGGGTTGATCATGTTTGCTTATGCTTCTTTTCAGATATCATGTCCCCTAAGAGTAGAAAAGAAGCGATCAAAGCCCTTTGAAGGAAGCTTATTGACGAATCTTCAGATAATGAACAACCAGAGGCACAGGGGTCTCAAACTAGGGCAGCTACATTAACTTCTCAGACACTGGTGCAAGTAGATAGTACCTTCCAGTCTAATGAGGAGAAAACTCAGGACAATTCTGAGCAAAGTTCTCCACAGATGACTCCTATGCACACACAATCTAGTTCTAAGGAAGATTCTCAAAGCTTAGAGGTTGCATAGTACTCTTCCACTTCAATGCCACTGGATCCTCAAACATATCAGTGAGGTATCGAAGGGATGAAAAAACTTTATGATGATGACTGACAAAGAAAAGGGCTAGGGAAGACAGTGCGATCATTCTATGAGGAGCCCCGACTTATTGATACAAGGTTGAGCCATGTCCCTAGGGTTGAAGAGGCCATGAAATGACATGAGCTTTAATGGTTGACTAAAAAGATGGATCGTTACTCTCCAGCACTATTGAAATAATTCTATGCGTCCTATGCAACAACCATACTGAAAGATCTTCCTAAGAAGAAAAAACCTTTCGAGGAGCCCAAATTACGAGAGGTGCTAGTGAGAGGCCGACGGGTGTACATATTTGAGGAAACCATTTGCTATGTACAGTTTGGTCCCATAAACAGTGCACCAGAGTCTATAATTGAGTTTGATTGGCGAATTAGACATATTAGACAGGCTATTAATTCTGAGAGTGTGAACTGAGCTACCGAGATAGGTGGGGAGCTAGATTGCTGAGCATGGTCCAGAAACTGCAAGGGTCATGATGCATTCAGAGCCCTTAGTGAAGTCCTTCCTCTCCTTTCCCAACAAGTTTTGGTAGGCTATTGTCAGATCTCGCATCTGACCCACATTGACAGATAATGTTCTCACATTGGAGCGAGTTACCTGCATACTGTTCCCCATACTTATAAATAGGTTATGTATAGAGGCGAAGGTGGAGGTATTACTTTAGCTAGACCCTCTGGTGGAACCCTCCACACTATAGATCCCAGCCGGATGAAGGCTGATGAAAACTAAAACTTCAGCAGACATTGCCTCCTCCCATGCCTGAGACATTCATGCCTAAGCTATAAGCCTAGAGTTCGATGGTTGCCGCCACTACTACTCCAGCTGCTACCACTACTGATGAGGGACCACAACAGCTTGTGATAGTCGATATTGAGATAGGTCTCATTACAGCTGCACCTGCACAAGAGCCATCTACATCACAAATTCCTCCTGCAGACATTATTTCTGCCATTATTTTTTAGGATATGGATCGCAGATTATCATGGGCTGAGGCTTAGTGATCCCATCTCACGTGTAAGATTAAGCCTTAGATCCAGCAGACAGTTCAGGCATCTGAGGATACATACAAGGCATTCACCACTTCTACAGTTGATCAGTATATTGCTAAGGTAGATGCCCGCATTGATGCCTTCGAGAAGATGGTGCAGAAGAGACTTGCCAAGGTCCGACCTGCATACTTGTCAGCCTTTCGTTGGGAGTTGATGAAGTTTGAGGATGACCTGATTACATGACTAGTGGATCCAATCACAGTTCCTGAGTCTACACTCCCAGATGATCCGTTGTTTGATATATTTTTGGAGGATCGAACACAGGCTCCCGGAAAGACACCTATTAAGGATGCTGATACAGAGAAGGGGCACAAGCAGCAGAAGACCTTCGAGGGTGATGAGGAGATGGATGAGAAGATCACTGGGTTCATCTTGCGGATATCAAGAGAGAAAGAGAAGTTGAGGAGAGCCTAGGAGCTTGAGCAATTGTAGGGCATTGGCTCATCCATCATGCCTGCAACATAGACTTCCCTACATGGTGGGAGATACTTATACACAGTTGGAGACCAGTGCTTAGGCACCATTTGATGTTTGATTTTTGAGCCCCTGTTATTATTTTTTTTTGCCTTGTACATTTGAGGAAAAAGTGCTTTATTTTTGGTAGGGTATGGGTAGCTATGGAGTAGGGTGAAGTTTGAGTAGCTTTTAAGTCCATAGATATCCCAATTTTTGATCTCGAGGTTTTCTTGCATTTTTTCTTTTGTCTCATGGATATTATATTTTATGTTGAACCGACTTGTTTTAGATGTTGTAGATATTTTTTATATTATATGGTGATTAAACTCTTGGCATGTACATTGCTTTGATAGTTTATGAAAAATTTTGGAAAAATTGCTACCCTTGAAAATTATTGTTGATTAGTAGTTATTTTGCGATCATGCATGTTTGAATGATTTTTCAATGTATTTTTTGATTAAATAAAGACAAGTTGATGCTTAAAGCATAATCTGTGAGTCTTTGTTAGTTATGTCTGCAATGTCATGTGGGTGCGAGCTAATTTTGTTGTGTTCATGCATTGTGTACTGATTCAGAACTTGCCTTGTTACTATGAGTTGGACCGGAGATTGTATGGATTAGAAAGGGATCTTAGGCCCTTGTTCTTTGATTTAGTCCACTTTTGCCTAAATGACCAACCAAATGAAATAGTTTATGCCTTGATCCAAATGTTTGAGCCTAACATGGAAACTTTTTCTTTCTTAATACTTAGCGAGCTAACCTTATCTAGTGAAATACCTTGATATTGGCCCGAGCCTATCCTTGAACATTGTGAACCTTGATTGAGGCAAAAAGCGTAAGTTGAGGCTGACTACCAAAAGTGGCCCTAGTTTTGGGATTGGATATTGTGTACTTTAGCTCAGCCTAAAAGCCTAAGTTGAGGGTAGCCTATGTTGTGGTATAATAGCAAAAATAAGTTGGTGAGTTGGGAATAAAGAAAGAGTAGAAAGCCATGTACCGGGTTAGAGAAAAAGAGAAAATGATGCCTTAGTATGAGTTGAACAACAACAACAACAACATACCCAGTAGAATCCCACAAGTGGGGTCTGGGGAGGGTAGAATGTACGCAGACCTTACCACTACTAGAAGTAGAGAGGCTGTTTCCTGGGAACCCTCATCTCAAAACTCATAAGCAAGAACACACTAGATATGACAAAAGGAAGGGAAGGGGATAGAAAAGATGGACTAATAATAACATTATCTAGATAAACTAATCGCATAGTACGACAAGTAAAGCAGATACCTGACAAAAAAACACCTAACTCTACCATTAGCCTGCTACTCTAATTCGCGATCTCCATTTGTTTTTACCTAAGGTCATGTCCTTAGTAAGATCAAGTTCCATCATATCCTGTCTAATCACCTCCCCCCAGTACTTCTTCGGTCTACCTCTTCCCCCCGCGTATTTCCCACAACCAACCTTTCACACCTCCTGACAGGATCATCGATACTCCTTCTCTGAACATTTCCAAACCAACGCAGTCTCGCTTCCCTCATCTTATCGGCCACCGGGGCCACCTCTAGCTTTTCCTGGATGGTCTCATTCCTAACCTTGTCACTCCTGGTGTGACCACACATCCATCTCAGCATCCTCATCTCTGTGACATGCATCTTCTGAACATGTGCCTTCTTAATTGGCCAACACTCCACTCCATACAACAACGACGGTTTAACCACCATTCTGTAAAACTTACCTTTGAGTTTAGGTGGTATCTTCTTGTCACACAACACTCCAGATACAAGCCTCCATTTAGTCCATGCTGCCCCAATACAGTGTGTGACATCATCGTCAATATCGCCACTACTCTAGATGATGGACCCCAAATACTTAAAGGTTTATCTCTTGGGAATAGGTTGAGTGGCAAGCCTCACATCAGAGTTGGCCTCTTCCCTTTCAACACTGAAATTGCACTCCAAGTACTCAGTTTTAGTCCTGCTCAATTTGAAACCTTTGGACTCCAAGGCGTGTCTCCAGGCCTCCAACCTATCATTAACTTTAGTCCGAGT